>JANHFO010006691.1:6053-17004 GCA_032468095.1 Pareas carinatus | reverse complement strand
ATCCAGATATTTGCATTTTAATTACCTTATGGAGGGCATTATGACATTATATAAATAATAAATTTCTTATAATTTCTTACATCCTTTTCTCCATTCTTGTCTATTTTTTCCCTGTTTAATTTTCTTTTCTCTCTCTCCTTTTTTCCTTCCTTCTTTTCCTTTCCTTATCTTAAATTCTATCTTTATACTCTCTTTCTCTTACCTTCCAACTTTCTCTTATCTTCTTTCTTAATCTTCCTTTTTTCAACACTTAATTTTTCTTTTGCTTGGTTTTCTCTATTTATTTCTAACTACCTTAATCCTAACTCTAAATCTAATCTTATCCTCTCTCGCCCTAGTCTTACCCCTAACCCTGACCCTAATTTTAGCCCTAATTTTAATCCTAACTCTGTCCCTAACTCTAACCCTAATTCTAATCTTAACCTTACCCATTGTCTATCCTAATTTTAACTCTAACCTACACCCTAATTAATCCTCACTTTAACCTTAAATCTAATCCTAACCGTAAACTTTACCCTAATTCTAACCTCCACTCTAATTCTAACCTTATCTAGCCAATTCTCTTTTCCTTCTCCTTCTGTTTTATCCACCTTCTTCTTTCCTTCTACCTTTTACCAACTACCTTAACTGACCTCATGTCCTCTTACCCTTCTTTTTCTCCTCGCTTCCTCAGGGTGCCATTGGCCAAACAATCTCGGCTGGCAACCCCCCAGGGGGAGAACCTTCTCTGTGGCAGTACCTTCCCTCTTGAATGAGCTCTCCCCAGAGATACGTAGGATATCAGACCTTTGTGTGTTTTGCAGTGCCCTAAAAACTTATCTATTTGTGCAAGCTGGGCTGTCCTAGCCCCCCCCCCCTCAACTGTTTTTTGATTGGAATTTTAATTTGGTTTTTAATTGTGGTTTGGTTTTGGGGTTTTAAATAATTATAACCACTATATTTAATACTTTTAAAATTTCTTTTAATTTTTGTGATTTATCCATTTTTTACTTGGTTGTTCATCGCCCTGGGTCCTGTTGGAGAAGGGCAGTACAGAAATACAAATAATAAATAAATAAATAAATAAATAAATAAATAAATAAATAAATAAATAAATAAATAAATAAATAAATAAATGGATCTATTGATAAATGAACAAATAGGGATATTAGTTGATCTTTTGTTGGATTCTATGCTGACAGGAAAGATAATGTCACTTTAAACATGGTAAATTATAAGAGAACAGGATGCAGCTGAATATTTCTATGGGCATAGAATTAAACCAGGATTGACAAAAATAAATTGTGGTTCTGTGGTATTGTACCATATCCAGTCTATGCCACTTAAGCTGTGGCAGTTATTCTATCAGAAACGTATTTGGAAGAAAAAAGACGCAGTCTATTTTTCATTTAGGAGTGAAAGCGTTAAGATTTCACAAGATTAAATTTTTCAGTAACTATTTTTCTGCGGTATGTTTATATTGCTTTTGCCTTAAAAATATTATTATCCATCTGGACTAATTGGCATAGTAGACATGTAATATATACCCTGAGCAGGGAATTTTTTTTTTATTATCCATTGATATGAAACATGAACTGAGTAATGTTAAGAGTTCTCTCTTCGTTTCATACAATAAGGTGGAACATAGACATAACTTTTTCGGTTGGACTATTTTTTGAGAATGCATTTTCAAATTTCTGCTGAACCTGTGTCCAAAAGAGAAGTGGGACAAGTCATCAGAGTTGAAGTGATGGAGACAGTCAAAGAATGCCTCTCTGATCAGTTACTTTTTTCATGTCATTGGCAGCAAGACATGCCTTTCTATTCAGTGTGTCTTATGCTGAGCTGAGGGAGAGCAGAAAGGCTGGCAAGGAGTAGCCAAGAATTCAAGGGTTGCTCCTCTGCCTTTCTTCTTATCCACTTGGAAGTAGGGAAAATTTAAGGGGGACCCTGTGCCTGGGGAGATGAAATGAGCCATATCTCAAAGGAGCCTTGCTGACAGATGATCAATAACTCCCTTGCTCTGGTCTGTGGGACAGCCCATTATCTGAGGGCCCATTTGATGTAGCTCTGCTTTGTCTGAGAGGGCCTTTGTACTTCTTACAGGCATAGGATAATACAGCAAAATCGAATGTCTATCTGAGATGGGAGTAAACTCATTGGAAGCTGTAGGCAGCCTGCAAAGAAAATGGAGGCAGAGTTGTTAGCTACAACCTCTATTGTCCACCTTTCGCTCATGCTCATACAGACCTACAGAGGCAAAGTCAAAAATTCAGCAGCTTCTTCTCTCCTGAAATCCCTCAATATTTATCGCCTGCACTCTTTGCTTCAGTTGCTTTCCTGGGATCACTTGAGTCCTTAGAAAACTCGTCCTCCTTCTGCTTCTCCTAGAGCAGGGATGTCAAACTCTCTTTCATTATGGGGCACTTGAACTGCTGTGTGCCACCCTCCCCACCTCCCCTGTGCCCCTCTTGGCCATTTGCCTTCCTGCAGCCCCCTGTGACCATTGGTGGCCCCCTGTGATCTCCTGCAACTGAAGCTGTCCCCCAGCAGCCATTAATAACCCCCATAGTCCCCCATGGTTGTCACAGCCCTCCCCCAGCCTCCACGGCCCATACATGGCCTACCTATAGTCATCGCAACCCTACCAGCAACCCGCTGCAGCCACCGCTGACCCCCTCACAGCTGTCGGTGACCCCCCACAGCCCTTATAGCTACTTCTGCCCCCTGCAGCCCCCCAATGGTCACTGTGGGTCTTTCAGCAGCCGCTCTCGGCTAAGATGGGCCTGAGCCAAGATGGCGAGGGCCGGTTCCTCACCATCTCCAGGGCAGCCCCACAGACCAAATTGTCACAAGGGCCAGATGTGGCCTGTGGGCCTTGTGTTTGACATATACATCCTAGAGCCTTCATCAATTAGTCCCTCTTTCTTGACATCTGGCAGAAATAAGGAGGAGGAAGCTGGCTCTTCATGCAACTGAAAAACTGATGCCGAGTAGGTCCTGGTTTAAACTGAGTGTGGAGCACAGGACTAGTTTTCTGTGAGGAGGCTGTCAGATCTAGTTTTCTATACCCAAGTTTAGTGCTCTTCCCAATATGTTAAACTAATGTTTATTAGGTTAAGCTGTAATCCAAACAGTACAAAAACTTACATGTGCTTCAGAAAATGCAGATCAAGTAATGTACAAATTGACACTTCTCTGGAAGTCAGATGTCCATTTTCTGCAAGCCAAAGGTAAAACAGGCAGCACCTCAGAAGTTTGTCTACAAATGTCTAAAGCATCCAGTAGTTGGGCAGATCCGAGGCGCGTCTGTATCATCAAACATACTAGGTTGGCTTTGAGGTAGAGGTTGTGTTGGGATACGTGGGGAATTGTTACTTTGAAACATAGTGCCTCAACTACTGTCTGAACTGCAGTGAAATAGATACCAGGTCACATTTGTGCTACAGTTTGGGAGATATCGGGATAAATCCTTGGCACTTATAAGGTGTAGCAGTATATTTAAAGGGTAATTGCACTCAAATTTAATTAGCCTCTGTACGTTTATAAGGTCACATTTTCTTTCATGTTTGTCAGAAGCCTTGGGAAAGAAAGATTTCTGTATTCATTTCTTTGTCCTTAAAGTCCATCTGTCATGTAGCTTTGTGCTACTAGGATCATGATGCTTTTCTTTATTTTTTTTTAAAAAATAGCTTATGATAGGCTGTTTTATTCAATTTCTAAATAGTCATATTAAAAATAGAAATCTTTATATAATTGGTGGAATTAAGAGCTTAGATTTAACCATAGTGAACGGTAATGCAAGGGTTGTTTTTTGCTCTTAT
Organism: Pareas carinatus; assembly: GCA_032468095.1. Classification (NCBI taxonomy): domain Eukaryota; kingdom Metazoa; phylum Chordata; class Lepidosauria; order Squamata; family Pareidae; genus Pareas; species Pareas carinatus. The sequence continues at coordinate 13,201 of JANHFO010006691.1, read as the reverse complement.
TAACAAGCCTATTTCAACTTCTAATCGAATGGTGCAAGTGAATTCAGTATATCTATATTTAATTAAAGCAAAATAATGATGGTCAGAACTGTAAGTTTATTTGAGAAAAGTTTTTAATTAGCAAATTTATTTCTAAAAGATTAATTGGATGATCAGTTGTTTTCCAGTGTGAATTTCTTATTCCTGCTATGGCTGGGTTTCAGAAAATGGGACATCAAGTAAATGGTCTCACTCATAATAATTTAAAACCAAAACTCTTCAGCTTATAAAACAAGACATGAGATTTAGGAGGTGTTTGCTTGTTTGTTTTACATTGCCTTGATGACCTCAATCTATTCTATTATTCTCTTTTCCTGTTATTATTGAAGTGTATTCTAAGTTCTTTAATATGGAATTTTAAATTTGGAATCTCTCTAGACACCATACAGTATTGATGCATTTTATCAAAAGGTGCTGTACTGAATCCCTTCATACATTCAATATGGCCTTTAGTGTAACAATGGAGAGTAATTATATCTCCTGTTTCTCAATTAAATATTATTTAGACACATGGATTTGATGGTAAAACCCATCCCTGGCAACATGATTTTGGACTGCAGTTATGTCTAATTATTGTTATTATTTAGACTTATATACCGCTTAATAGTGCTTTACAGCACTCTCTAAGCGATTTACAGTCAGCATATTGCCCCCAACAATCTGGGTCCTCATTTTACTGACCTCAGAAGGATGAAAGGCTGAGTCAATCTTGAGCCAGTGAGAATCAAACTGCTGAACTTTTGATGGCTAATGGCAGATGGCAGTCAGCAGAAATAGCCTGCAGTGCTGCTTTTAACCACTGCACCATCCTGGCTCTCTCATTGCCATTGCATGGCACTCTGCTCTGGAACCTGAACAGTCAGATTTTCAGCTGACAGGCTCGGCTTCTTTCACTGCTAAGCCATGGTACTCCCTTGAAAGAAATATGCCATAGTCTTACTTTAAAATTGCTTTTCATACCACAGGGAAAGGATTTATAAATCTTTCCTCTTAGTGAAGACATTGTTATACTCAGGAAAGAATTCCCTGTGAACTAACTTGTCTTTACATCTATTTGTCTTAATGCTATGAAAGTCTTTGTAATATTACTGGACACTTAAATGGCTGAAAGGTACAAAATAAAACTTTGGACCTGCTTAGCGGAAGCAGTAGAAGTAGTAGTTCTGTAAGTATCCACAAGGAATAGGAAGTCACTAGTAAAACTGCACTGTCCTTGCCTTATGTAAATATTCCATTTTTATTTTATGTTCCACCAGTGGCCCCCAACCTTTTGAGCATCAGGGACCAGTTCCATGGGGAAAGGTGCCTGCAACTTGTGAATGGGTCTTGGCTTGTTTGCGCGACCTGGTTGCTGGCATGCTGCGGCCTGGTGCCGGTCGACAGACCGGGGGTTGGGGAACCCTGCATTACACAATATCTTTCACTCATCCTTATTTTTTTGCAGTTATCATGCTTGTATGTGCGGTTTTTTTGATTGACATTTTTCATTTCATCATGTCACCAAACTTTATTTTCTATGTTTTCTATTCTTTGTATCCACATATTTCTATGGCAGCTATTATATTCAGTGATAGTTGGCTTCTATAATCTCTTTCTTTATGTCTACTTTCCTTTCATTCTGTTGGAAGATTAATTTGTCTTCTAATTTTTTTCATACAACTCATGCTTTTCTCCCTGCAGTCATTCTACTTTTATTCCACTTTCATCCTAATTTTTCCCCTTCCACATGGATTTTCTCTGCTGTATAACCTTTTTGACGCTGCAAGAAATAGTCATATTCAGATGTTCCCTGCCCCTCTGCACCTTCACTAATTCTCTCAATTTGCTCATAATAAATACTGAATTATTGAAGGTGTCATTTATCTTTTGGTTTAGCTGTAGACTAGAAGATGAATTTTGCAAATGTCTGCAGAAAAGTGACAGAGCTGATATTGTATTCCTGTAATTTCAAATATTTCAAATATCTTGGGAAGAGATTTTTGCACAAAATTGATAGTGTTTGCTCTGCATCTGTTGCAGTTATTTCCCACACAGGTTTTGAATTTTCAGCTATATGTAAAGTAACAAGAATCATTCCTTGCCTGCTTATGGGATAGCTGCAGAGATGATTCCTCTATTAAAGAACAATGCACAGTGCAGTATCTAAATTGAGGGAAGGGGGATAGAGACTGTCCGGAAGCAGACATATGTGCCGGTCTTGTTAGTTTGTCAGTAACTTGATTGCTTTAAACCCCTCGGGTAATTGACATGATTGTTACCCCATATATGTAGATAATCAGTTAAATTGAATGCCACTAGCATGAAGAAAAGGTCAAAGCAGTTTTTCTGTCTTTCACAAACCTAAATGGCTTTGCACAGCTAACTTTTTAATGTGCTTGCGTAATGTGATGTTTGAAATCTATATTTGGCTCTTCCGTCTGTTCTAGTTTGATAATATTAAATCACCTTAATATTTTTTAAATGTTGTAAATATTTTGAAAAATGTTTTGATTGAAAAGAAGTGTTTGAAAGCTTGCAAACAATAAAAGTAGAAATGCAGCTGTTTTTTGTTATTGTTGTGCCTTAAAAAAACGCTGCTGCCTATTTCACATCACGGCATCAGTGACTATCATTTTTTTCCTCAGGATATCTCCTTAGTCCCCTGGAACCTCAGGCTACAGTCAGAATCGTTAAGGAATATACAAAGAATACGAGAGGATACATCATAATTCATATTAAGATAGAATGCTTGTTGTTTTGTGATCTTTAAAACAAATATTTTATCGAGTAAAGTTTGATTTATTGACAAAAAAAAATTGGCAACATTTGTCATTGCTTCCTAAGATTTATTCATTTTCTTCCTTCTCTTAATATTACACATGGTCTCCCATCCAGGTATCCATGCAAATCTATTGGGATTTGTGTTGCTGTTTCTTTTTCGTGGTGATCTTACAGATCACTTGGACCTACTACATTAGTAACAGTTTATTCTAAAACTATACGGTAGTCAAGCATTTTTCAAGCAACTTTTTAGTTTGCATTTTGTGCATCTAAGCATTATTCTATCATTATGAAGAACAATTGTTTTAAGACCGAGAATAAAACTAATGTTAGAGTCTAGGAACTAACATTATAATTATGGAATATTCCCTTCATTAGAAATGTTGCATTTATAGATCACATTATGCAGCATACCATTAAGCTTCCACAAGTGCTATAATAGCATAATTTTATTTTGATTCTAAAGATTATAGGAGAAATCAGTGTTCATGAATATGAATCCTTGCATAAACTGGAAACAACAAAATGCCCTACAGGTTCAGGACTCACTGCTTATCAATATTAAGAAAGGGTTGGGGGATTATGAGGCCCTTATGAAAGTCAAAGTGATATGATTGAAAGACCAGCTTAAAAACATTGTTTAAGGATTTCTCTTTAGATGTCCTACCTTGCTTTTTTTGCTAGTTTCCCTTTTGGTTCTCTCTTGCTGTTCTTGCACTTTTTTTCCACTTTCTTTATTCTGGTCCTTCTTGCCCTTTTATTCACCAAGCCTTGTACTGAGGAACCACAATTTTATAGCCAAATAAGTATGTGTCCATCCTGCATTTGCATTAGCTGTGCACTCTTATCACTGCATCACACTGCATGCCATGTTGCTATTAAATCATCTCTGCAAAGAAATCCAAAACAATCTTCTAATAGTAATGCTCTTCCCCTCTGATCCCAAAGCACATATACAAGCATAGTTCTCTGCAGTATTTGTTTTCATTTTCACCTTATCTTTATAACTCTCCAGGAGAAGTTGTCCCTATTACTTAGCTGGTTATTGACATTCTGATTATTGCACATCTTTTTAAGTCAATGAATTATGTCACTGATTTCAGTGTTTTCTCAGGCAAAATAGGGCAACCCAGGTACCTTTGGAGCTGGTTAGTGTAATTCATCATTATTGGAACACATCATTTTAGCAAAATAACATACAGTATCTATCTCATAAAATTTGCTAAAACTATTTTGGAGCACGGTTCCTTTGAGGCCATGTATTTTATACAGGCATAATTACATTTCTACACAGATGTACCCTCTCTGCGGTCTTTTTATGTCTATGTGTTGTGACTAAGTTAAATCCAGCATTTCTTTGTGGTTTTTCACTTTGCCTCCTGTTCAGAATTGGGTTTGCCTAAGTCTACTCCAGTAACTTAGTTTATCATGTTTAACCATGCATTTAATAGTGGCATCGATTTTTTGCTTCCTTTGTAAACATCCTTGATTTCCTTTTTCTTCTTCTGAGCTTCCTTTAATCTGTTCCATACCCAATCAGCACATGCACTTACAAATTCTGTTTACACTCTCGCTCTGACCTTTCTAAGTCTCTGCTGTGTGCCAGCACAAATCTTTCCTTCCTCGTTTCAGTTGTCCTAAAATTCTCTCAAAATTAAAGGGGAACAAGTCCGCCTCTCTTTTTTAATATACTATTAAGTTACTTGTGGAAAAGTATATAGGACAACATAGGTACAATGAAAAGCTATTAATTTAGAAGCAGTTATATTTTAAATAATGCTTGATTGTCAGATTCACCAGCTGCTTATTTGCACAACTATTTCTTCTCTTGCATGGAAAAACGATGTACTTTTTAAAAAGTTCTATACAATTACCTAACCATAATAAATACACTGAAAAAGTATATAAATAAATATATTTATACTAAGATAAATCCTGTGGTTCTTTAAGCATAGTGTGTGTGTGTGTGTGTGTGTGTGCACTCTTGCTAACATGTATTACTGCAAGAGTAGTGAGCTATTTATATCAAAGCTTTGTTACTATCTAGTGTGAAATTTACGATAAGAACCTGATTTACAGCTGAAAGATTTTGAAGAGGACCCAAAGCATGTTAACTGACTTAAAATTTGTCTCACTGAGTTCAGTTTTTATACCCGATATAAAATTAATCCCAACCAACTCGATTTTTGTTAAAATAGAATTATTTTTACATTACAGAATCGCTAGTGCGAATATAGGATTGTAATAATTTTACTGTAAAATGTACTATAAGCTTCGAAAAATAAATATATAAGTCTGCAAGTCATACAATATTAGAATTCCTTATTCAGTTATGTCCAAATACACTTAACCTGTCCAGAAAAATATTTTTCTGGTAGAATGGAAAAAACAGCAAATACCTGTATTTAAAGATTACTGCCCAAGATCAGTTAATTTCGCCTAGAAGACCTCCAAGGTCCCTTGAAGCCCTATGATTCTGTGAAAAAAGTGGGCGGGTGAGCTGGAACTCTTTACGTATGGCTGCTTGCTGGTAGTTGGTTGAGAACAAGTTCATGCATCCCTACTCTCTCCAGAAATGGTGGGCAGTTCATGATTGGAAGTTTGGATGTGCTGTAGGTTATTAGAAAGGGGAAATGTGTCACACAAACTGGATCACTCCAGCCAGTTAAATCAAAGTCAATTAGATTTAACTTCAAACAGTGCCTGATTTGCTTGGGTTAAATTAATTTCCCCGGTCAGCCGGTTCACCCAAGTGGCTGATCAGGGATTAAATGCACTTGTCTCCACTTGTGGCAGAGACCACTGTTTTCTCTAGAGCTAAACAAACCTCTGGTCCTGGTGACCAATCCAGATTGGATCCTACAGTTTATCTTTATTTCTGTACAGTGAAAAGGGGCCAAAACCAGAGGTGCCCCCCCCCCCCCCGGTCTATTGAAAGCAGGGACAGCAAGTAGGGAAGAAAGAAAAATGATTTGAAGATGCTGGGAAGATTAAAAAACGGAAAACATCCTAATTTAAGAGGGCCAATACATAGAACTGAGGAGATTGCTGGGTTAGTTATGTATGCTGACATGTCCATTGCCCAACCCTTCTGTATGTGTGTATTTACTAAGACCACTGTGTTCAATTATATGTGGTTCTAATATGTTAGGTATAAATGTATTTATGTTGTAGTCTTATTTCATCTGGTTTTATGTTTGAATGTCTGTTCTTCCAGTGTTTTGAAGCACCTCAAGTTGCTTTCAGGCTCTTAGAAATACTAACATAAAATGCAGAGTTATTTCAATGTTAGCATACTCAGTGAATGTAAAAGTTACAATAATTATACAAAGATTCTGTTTCAGAGAATGGAGAAGGCGTATGTATTAAGACTCTGCAGTGCATTTGAAAAAAAGTTTTCACTCACTATCTAGACTGCTATATCTAACTAAGCCTAAGCTAGTGCAGTATTTAATGACCTTCAACTGTTATTCACTGCCACCATCCTCTTTTCTTCCCTTCAGTGAGGGTGATAGGAACAAGGCCAAAAAATTTCACAGAAAAAAGCCGTCTGCCAGTTTTTGCTACTTGAGAAATATGAGATGAACTTGAGCCATTATCTGATACTCAGTTTAATAAGGTCAGGCCTACTGAAATACAGGTAGTCTTTGATTTATGATTATTTATTGACTGAGGCCCCCAAATTTTGCAGCTTGGCAGCCCAGCTGGAGGAGGGGAGAGGAGAACTGGCTCACGCTAGTGATGCACCAGTACGCGTTTGCGCAGCTCGACTTCTGCCTGTGTGCATGCGCTGAATGCCTGCCAACCTGCCACTCATGTAGGTTGAGCTGCTCCAGCCAGCCACTCTCACAGCTCAATTCTGAATAGGCCATGGCTGTGTACTGGGGATTGAGGACCCCTTTCTAAGTTATGACAGCCCTGAAAAAAATGACAGCTGGTCCTTGCACTTATAACCATCACAGAGTTGTCACGTTTGCATGATCAAATTTTGGATACTTGGCAACCAGCATTTATTTTCAAAGTTTGTGGTGTCCCAGGGGTCACATAATGCCTATTTGTGACTTCCCAGCTGGCTTCTGACACACACACAGTCAATGGGAAAGCCAGATTCATTGAGCGTCCATGAGATTCACTTAACAACCATGGATAAAAAGGTCATAAAATCAAGTGTGACTGACTTACAATCTTCACTTCACGGTAGAGGTTCTGATCCCAGTTGTGGTTATAAGTTGAGAACTGCCTGTATATTAGCACATTAAAAACCCAGACATAAAAATTTCAGCGTATTTGAAAGACTGTTCACAAGAGAGATTTATACAAGATTGGAGAAGATGGATAGACTATATTCA
>JANHFO010006690.1:55889-67443 GCA_032468095.1 Pareas carinatus | reverse complement strand
TGCCTGTAAGCCGCCCTGAGTCCCCTTGGGGAGAAGGGCGGGATATAAATATTATTAATAAATAAATAAATAAATACTAGCAAATCTGAATCTAGTACCTCTTGTACAAGATTCAAGGTGTCAGTCCTTCGTGGAAGTCTAGACAGGAAACCAAAACCACAAGTATTAATATTACTTTCATTGCAAGGCTAACAGAATTTTGCAAGTCTGAAAGCAAAAGTACATATACAGTACTTTTGTCATATTTGCAGAATTCTTTTCCACATGGCAAGGATTTGCAAATTGCTTTGTATAGTCCCATACATATCCAAGCGTTTTCCAGCATAAAAAGGTAAACGTTCCCCCTGTGCTAGTTGAGTCGACTCTAGGGGGCGGTGCTCATCTCCATTTCAAAGCCGAAGAGCCAGCGCTATCCGAAGATGTCTCTGTGGTCATGTGGCCAACTAGACACCTAAGGCGTACGGAGCACTGTTACCTTCCCACAGAAGTGGCCCTTATTTTTCTACTTGCATTTTTACATTAAAGTAACAATAGCATTTTCAGGAGTTCAACGTCGGAAGCATGCTTAATTTAATGTATTTAATTTAAACAAATTTTACAGATTCTTAAAATTGTTTTCTCAAAGAACAGTGCACAAGGCTTGAAGGCAGGGTGAGGGAGTTCATGGTTTGTCCACTATGTCCTTACAATCTTCAGCAGAAAGTATTAGCAAGCTAAAGTCAGAACTATATTTTACTGAAATGGAATAGCCCATGTATTCTAGAATTGGATACGTTGCTACACTCGCAAATGTACTCCTCCTGAAACACAAATGTCAATTCTGATGCATTAATGCAAGGGTCCCCAAACCCCGGGCTATGGCCCACTACTGGGCCTCGGTCAGTTTGAAACTGGGCTGCATGAGTGGTGGACAAGCATGCGGGAGTGGTGAGCAATCACGCACTCATGTGCACAGTTTCACTTCGCCTAGCTCCATTTGTGTGAGCGGCTGACATGCGCACCCGCCGTTTGCACAAATGGAGCTACGGCTGTTCATGCATGCACCTGCCACTGTTGCAAAACAATCATTTCTTTTTTTTCCCCCACCAGACCACCAAGCCGGAAACATTGGGGACTGCTGCATTATTGCATAAAGACAAAAAACAGGGAAATTTCAAGGAATCAGCTGTACAACCCCACAACAGAAGTAGAGAGACACAATTTGATCCACCTTGATAATATGGTGCTGGATATTCTCTTACCAATGGTGGATGAGACACAATCTGAATCATGAAACCCCCTTTCTGAGATGCTCCTTAATTATTAGCCAACATAGACCATTCTTCCACCTTCAGATGGCAAAATGAAGGTTGAAATATGTTCCCCCTTGATAGAAAGAAAGGGTCAATTGTAAGATTACTGAATTAGCGCTCCAACCCTGCCGAAAAACCATTATGTTCTGAGAGCTATAAGGTGAAGTCAATGAAGTGGCCCCTTCAAAAAATGAGCTGATTTTATTTTATATTTTATTCTGATTGGTAAAACTTGATGCGAGCCATGGAATAACAGGAATAACAAGGAATACTTTGCAAAGACTGAAAGGCATGCTCCTACTTTAAAGTCTCAAACTCTCACTGTCATTTCTTTAGGCAAACTACTTGGGCACCATTGAATAATATTCATCTGCTCAGGCAGAAAACATCTCCACATGTTAGACCTTCCTGTCCTACATAGTTCTGATACTATAGACAATTTTTTTGTTATCCAGTTGGATACTTCTCACGCTAATTATCTATACAGAGGGTAGGATGAATAATTTTAAAAGGTTGTTAACAATGAGTCAATACTTCATCGTAGCCTGAATGATGTTTCAAAGGAGAACTGTAAAGCAGAGGTCCTTTTTCCCTTGTAAGGACAATTATGGAAAGCTAATCTGCAAACTCTTACCCACTGGAGATAATGGGAAGACCAACCTACATGACAATATTATCTACACTGGAGAAAAACTGATTATTTCTAATCTAAAATATTTATACTCTATCTAGAAATCTTCTAAAAAATAAAACTAATAGTCTACAAATAATTATTAGACCTTTACTGCTACTTATCTGTCATGGGAATTGAGGTCTTTTGAGAATAAAGCTGATCAAGACCAAGTAAACCACGAACAAAAACCAAAAGGACAAAAGAACAACAACAACAACAAAAACCTAGCCATGTGCACAAGTCTACATTTTTCATACTTAACTTTACAAACTGTCATCAGCAATAGTCACAAGGTAAATTATGTTTCGGAAATCATTATTTCTATTTAAAAAAGAAAAAATACAATACAATATACAGTATATGCAAGAATAAGGCATGAGTGAATCAAAAAATATATAATAGTTTAGAAAGTATATTAAAATATATTATTAATACAAAACAAACTAAATCTGCTTTTTTCTTATTTTAAAATGTTTCAATGTTTTAAATTAACAATATTGGTTGTCTATAATACCAAGAAACTAAAGGGAGTGGGTATTTTTCTAAATATTCTAATTTAGCGTCTTTTAAAACTGCTTTCATCTTTTTTAAGGAAAAAACTCAACACTATAAACTATCCTTATTATCTCTGGTTCCATTTTAGTACATATAGATCAGGCTTTATTTTCTGCAGTGAAATGTTCGTATATCTAGAGACTTTGTTGTGTGATTCTGTTTGGAGGAAAACTTGAAGTATTTTTTTGCATATAAGGGGACAGGCTTCTAAACATGGAGGAACATAAATTCTATATTCACTACCTGATAAGGTTCAAGAAAGACCTGGACAAACACTAACACACCTAAGAATTTTTCTGTTGTTTGGGGAATAGGCAGGGAGTACATGATTCAGAGAAGGAGCATTAAAAGCAAATGAAAATGCTAAAGGATAAATTGGATTCTAAAATTAAAGTAATCCAGTTGTTGAAATTTCTGCAACTTAATATGCATCTCTTTTAATACATCTTCCTGTCTTTATTTTCTCAAAGTTGCTCATTTTATGTTTTAATTATCCACTAGCATTAGGCAGGGATTGGCACCCTTGAAATGAGGAGTACTTATTTAAAGCAATTCTAAAAATTGGCATTATGTTCAAACCAGAATAGATAGATAAAAGAACTGATCTTAATTAAAACTTTCATCCTTTAGAATGAAATCAGTGTGCATAGCAGAAAAATAAATAAATGGATAAATTATCTGTATATGTTTGTTAAACATGCATGATTCTTCTATTTTATATCTTAGAAAAATGACTTATTCACTACTAAATATTCCGAGCACTATGGAAGGTGATAATTCTACTATTAATTCCACATTAAATGTGTCAACAGTATCATTATATTGGAATTATACATTGCTCCATTTATTATAAATTAGAACATCTATCAATTAAAGGCAGTGGATACAAAGGCAAGTATGCTCTAGATTCCGTTTCTAAAGACTGAATTTTCTACCAAAATAATGGAAGCAAAGCAATTATGCATTAACACATTTGATCAAATATATTTGTTCTGAAGTTTTCTTTAATCAAATGCATAAAAATGAATACCTACCAGTTCAGATTTAAAATAGCCAATTGAGTTTTCATCAAGCTGGAAATACCTTCTTTTCCAGTTCTTCATCTATGTATCCAAACAAAAATTTAATAACATAATTAAAATCTATTTTAAATAAACATTTTATTTTTTAGTTTATTCATTGTTCATTCATGTGGTTTTAAGCTTTCTATCAAGACTACATGTTGCTTTTCTCATCTTAGTATTCTGTGCACTATTCAGGTCTAAGGTTCCTTAAACCAGAAACATTTTTCTGATTCAAGTTGAGTATAGCGAGGATCTTCTCACTGGATTCAAATACTGCACAACTTTATGGTATTCATTAGATGAAAATGGTTCTAAATGGGCAGGAAAAGCTGACTGTGCAATTTACAACTAGAGCAATTCATTCTTCAGTTGAGGTGTGATTGTAAAAGTTGTTCATTACAACTTGCCTGCCTCCACAAGAGGAGGAAAAAAAACACAAATTGTTTGCTAAATCAACACCAAAAATTCTCCAGTCGGGATGGCCACTGCTAGGAATTCAAAGAGTTGAATGCCAGAGTTCCCAGGATTGGGAAACAGTGCCCTGATGAGTTCAATGTTCAAACAGGGAAAGGCATCTTTGTAGTCAGTAATAAAGATAAGCAGCGATTGGTCATCTGCAGCAGCTGTTGCTAGTACTTTCAAGTACTTTCTTGGATTCCAGTTTGGCATCAAATAGAAGTCAAACTGAGGACTACTTTATATTATACTATTGTCCAAATTCTTAACATAGCAAAGTTTCCATACAGTGGTTACATTATATAATATACAGCAATTTTGCATAGTGAGTTATAATATGCTGAGAATATGTACTAAAAAGTCATTATAGAGATAATTTCCAGTGGATTGTCTACGTTCCTGTTTTCATATCTAGTACATGTTACTATAAGGAGCCCTGTTAGCAAAATTGATTACTGTTCACATATCTGAAGAAGTAGAATATGAGTTGAATCAATGCAGAAATATCAGAAATACCTAAAACAAAGCCTCAAATTTGAAAAACCCTTGGCCTTCTTTTTTAAATTAATTGTAGGTAAACAACTCAGTTGAAATAATTCTAAGAGTCTTTCTTCAAGAACAGTTATCAAAACACATGTAGCTAATATTGTCTTAACTTTTTTCTTTCCTGAACCTTTTGTCTCCAACATTCTTTCTTTAGTATTTTGGGAAATCTGTTCTGCATTGTATACCTTTGCATTCTAAATCACATAACATATTTTATTAATCTCAAAATGTACTCTGCTTACCACTGCTCCTTGTTTAACACAATAGCCTGCTTTGATAACCAGATTGTCTGGAAGATACTTAGTAGTAAAGTATGGAAGATGGCTTTGGGACCGTTTCAAGTAGCTTTTATCAGTTTCACCACATTCATTTCTCTCTTCTTTCTACAAAATGCAAACAAGATAATTTAGAATAAAGAAAGGAAAAAAAAGTTGGTTTTGCTTTCAAATCTAGAGAAAATCAGATTTATACAGCTATGATTTTTCATCCATGTTTCTCATCAAATAAACAGTATAAAATGCTATTTTCACTAGATGAATTGAAAAGCAAACATCTTAAAGATACTGGGGATAAAGATCTTTGTTTTGTTCTGGAATTACATCCTTGCTACTCCCTACTCCCAACCCCAAATATAGTTCAACTATTTCATGTTCCTTGGAGACAACATCACAAAATTTAAGAAAACAACCTTCAAAACCTACCTTTTAAATTCTAATTTATCACACGAAAAACTGACCCTATTATCTGAGTTCCACAAAGACCCCAAAAATAATACAGCCACAAATCAAATAATCTCATGTGCAACCACAGGTATATAGTAAGTTTCACATTGACTAGAGGATGTGAAGAACATGCTAAATTCAGTCAGTTTTCTCCTTTCAGTGAAGGCAGCATATTATAAGTTGAAGGAGTTGGCAAATATGGGCAAACTAAAACTTTCCATCCAAGAACTACCCCTATTTTTTCTTCCAATATGAAAATTAAGAGGCATCTTAACTGCTGCAAAATTCTGACAATAAGATATCTTGACAATTTTTGTCCTTTTCTGGTTCAACTTGTTTGCAAATCTACTATCACTATACATCAATAGAAAAGACAACATCCCCTATTATCTATTATCTATATCTTGAAACCTGTATTATTACCTGAGTAGGAGTGATTATGGGAACACCACCAACGATTTCTGTTCTGTAAGACATTTGTTTTCTTATTCCCAAATTTTCAGAATGACGCAATGCATTATCAGTATGACACAATGAGTCAGCCTGCTTTGGTACCTGAAAATAGAACATTATAAAAATACTGAACTGAAATGTATCTTCCAAATCGGGCTCTCTCAGAATTTCACTATTCTGGACTATTTCTAATTATTCACAAGTGAGAGAAATGAGGTAAATGTTCATTATTTCCTATATTCGTTTTGGATCTCTTTCTTAAGATGATGGTTAAATTATTTACTCTCCTATCTTTTAAATGTTGCTTTAAAAAAATCTGTGTACTTAAGTATTTTGATAGTTTTCCACGTGGTTCTTTAATAACTTAGCTGAGCTGTCAACTTTTAAATCTTCTCCTACTGATTATTTTTAGGATTTCATTCTTTTACCAGAAAGAAGCAGATTTTTTTAAAAAAATATTTTTTTAATATAAATTCTATTATTTTTATATAAACAAAAAGCAACGTGCTTACATATTCCAATCAACATCATTTAAGAGCTGTAGTGGCACAGTGGTTAGAGTGCAGTACTGCATTCTACTTCTGTTAACAGTTGGCCGCCGGTAAGTTCAGCAGTTTGAGTCCCACTAGCTCAAGGTTGACTCAGCCTTCCATCCTTCCGAGGTCAGTTAAATGAGAACCCAGATTGTTGGGGGCAATATGCTGATTTCAGTAAACCACTTCGAGAGGGCTATAAAAGCACTGTGAAGCGGTATATAAGTTTAACTACTATTGCTATTGCTACTATCATTTTAAATGGTGCAGAAATATGGTGCAGAAACAATAGTGAAGAAAGTCATGTGGTATATTTATCCATCCCTTACTAAAATCAATATTGATGCAAGAAATTCCCTCACACTCTTTTTACAAAATTTTCATGGTTTCTATTGTTCTTTTCTTTTAAATTATCCATCAATACGAAAAAATGCAGAGGGTTTCTTTTAGAAATTCTAAAACCAACAAAACCACACCTATTTCTCATAAAGCTTAAAAAAATAATTTCATTTTGCAAGGTATATAGGTGCAGCTCTTATTGCATATGCTATCTAGATGCTTTCAAACAAAACAGAAGATTACTTTGTAGCTACAAGTACGATAAAAAGCATGATTTCTCTCCCAAAAGATATTTAGTTGGATTGAAAGAACTTCCAGTCACCATTATTTTCACCTGATTGATCAAATGTTTTCCTTTCTAAAATGCTGAGAACTGATATCTAAGATTGATGATTTTGTCATATTTATCAAGTAGTTTGAAAGTAATATTTGCTCTCATATAGCTTTGATTTACAGATCCATGTCATAACACAAGTATAGAATCTGATGGATAATTTCCATGACTTACTGAGATCCTAATATGATGACTAATAAAAGAGTTCGTCAAATTCCTAACGTGATCTCAACAACAGCCAGGATGGTGCAGTGGTTAAAAGCAGCACTGCAGGCTATTTCTGCTGACTGCCATCTACCATTAGCCATCAAAGTTCAGCAGTTCGAGTCCCACTAGCTCAAGGTTGACTCAGCCTTCCATCCTTCTGAGGTTGGTAAAATAAGGACCCAGATTGTTGGGGGCAATAGGCTGACTGTGTAAACCACTTAGAGAGTGCTATAAAGCACTGTTAAGCAGTATATAAGTCTAAATAATAAATAAATAAATGGTTTCTTAATGAATTTCCCTAAATCTACTTCCTGACAGTACCTTGTCGTACACTGCTTTTTAATTGTGTTACTTTCTCCAATCTAACAGAATGTCAACACCAAATTCTGTCAGCAGGATAACTCTTCCAAAAGAAAACAGAATGAGAATATATTTAAGAATACTGTTCGTTCTTTTTTTCATGAGACCTCCTCCTGGTAGGTCATGAGATTCAGGATAGAGTTGTTATTAATGGAACTGAAAAAAAATTCTAAAAGCCAAGCTTTGCTTATAAATATATACCAATGCTCAGAAAAAACTAGATTTGATAATGAATATTTTGAGGGTGCTGCAGTTTCTGCAAATGTGCAAGTTTCCATGGCAACCTTTTTTTTAGTGCCCATGACGTGCCCTCAAAATGTCAAGTGAGCCCTCCTGCTTCAGAGAGATTAGAAATGACTATCTTAATCTGTCAAAATAATATAAACTTGAAATACAAATGAAAGTTCTTACATTTGCCCCATTATAATGAGAACCTATACAGAATAAAACTAGAATTCAAAAAGACCACTTACTGTGATTTTGGTAGCTTTGTTCAGGACATTTACCCATTCAACTAAGTCTTGCTGATCATTGGCTTGCAAAAAGTATTTCCTCATTCCTGCATTCATGACTGTTGGAGAAAAACATCATACAGATAAAAAAAATTGCTCATGTGTAAAAAGTAAAGACATGGTCACTTTGTCTAGATACAGACTCAAATGCAAGCAAAACCAAAAGATTAAGTTGTTATTTCTTATATATACCATTGGCAACTACCATTTTCTATTAGGAGATTAGCAGAATCATTCTTTTCAATATTTGATCTATAAAATAATGGATCTTTATTTTTTTTAAAACGCTGTTCTCCTTATATTATAAAAAAACCATGAAATATAAATAAACTGGTATTCAAAAATCTCTATGTTTTAACATGAAAAGGTTTTACAAAAAATATTTATGATATAAAATTTAAAGTCTTTTTAAAACTTACCAAAACAGAATTCTGCCTTTGGCCTCAGTTTAGTTGCATCGCTTACCTAACAAAGTGAAAAAACACTATCATTATATGGTGTAGCATGTATAAATATATATATTTCAATACAAGTTTATTGATGTAGATAAATCAAGCATACTGCTGTTCATGTGGATCTATGAAATGAAGCAGTGAACTGATGCAAGAACAACAAATTTTTATCTTTGTTTTATATGTCCCCCAGCATTCTACCACTAACCCATTTTTCCTGAAAAGTTAACTGTGTGTGCGTTGGATGGCCATATAAATTTGTTGAATAAACCTCTACAAAGTCTTAGTTTACAGACATGTACACAGATTTTCTATCAAAAATATATCATGTTCAAGTTCCTTCTATGTACCTAATGTAATCTCCGAGCTCCTGGATATTGTTAAACTATAATTCACAGCATTCTTTGTATTTGGTTATAATACCTGGGATTATTGAGAATTATTGTTTAGCTATGTCCAAGATTCTGCATCCTTATTAGCTACTCAGAGATCTGAGGAAAAATGGATTGTGAATAAAGTATCCTATAATAAAAGCACATCTCAATCTTTCTCTTAACTTGCACAGAGAAATACTTTTTGAACTTTCTACAAGCTCATTCATTAAATCCAGTATTATAACTGTCCTTTCATCTCATCTCATTTTTCCAATTGTTACTTGCATTTGTAATCTTACATTTGCTGATCACTTGCATTATGGGTCACCCACCTCTTCTATGAAATGGAAGGAGCATGGTATTCTTGTTTGTTTAAAAGATTTGTATGGCCACTCATCTTAAAACATAACTGCCTATCTTCTGAATCTTTTTTTCTTCTGAAGTAAAAATGCAATGCATAGTTGTACCAATTCCTCCTGAACCTTATCTATTATTCACATGTCATACTTAGCTATAAATTACTACTGATCATATCCATTTAATAAAAATCTAGCTTGCCTGAAATACTCACAATGGAGATATTTTATTACAAATTTGTTCAGTGACATAGAGGAACAAATACCTTTAATTTAACTTCTTGATAAAACTGGAGCTAAACAGAAACTATTGACATTACAATAAGCAAAATAATGTTTTGTTATCTGATATTACTATACAAGTTTTATTTATCATGAACAAATAAAAAAAGGTTGAAATACAAATTGTCATATGATTTAATACTGGAAAAAGTATAGTCAATTAATCCAGAGTACATCTTCCCTTATACAACAAATGCTCTATAAGCAGCCAGTTAAATCAACCATGTTTAATTTTAATATCTTATTTCATATTAGAAAAAAATGTCTCCTCAGAAATAATAATAATATATAATTATTGTTGTATCAGAAGCCTTTAGAACTATTGTCTCTTATAGTTTTGGCTTTTGACTGAATCCATTTCACTTGAAATGGATTTGAAAAAAAAATGAAATGACTCAACTCTTTCAAACTATGAAAGTTTTGAAATGTTGATCAGTAACATAACCTTGAAAAATCTAAAGCAAAAAGAAGTCAGCTTACATAAAAAGATTGCTGACAGATTTTGAGAATCATGATGTTTCTTTACCAAATACCTATTATCTGTAACTGGTTTTCTACCTTTACCCTACATTTAGGCAAGAAAACACAAATGCACAGGTATAGTATAGGTGGTACCTGGCTCAATAGTAGTGGACAATCACTTAAATATGAGCCAGCAGTGTGCTGCAGCTACCAAAAATGTCAACACAATTCTAGGCTGCATTAACAGAGGGATAGAATCAAGATCACATGAACTGTTAATATCACTTTATAATGCCTTGGTTAGACCACACTTGGAATACTGCATCTAGTTTTGGTTGCCATGATGTAAAAAAGATGTTGAGACTCTAGAAAGAGCGCAGAGAAGAGCAACTAAGATGATTAGAGGACTGGAGTCTAAAACATAAAGAACAGTTGCTGAAACTGGGTATGCCTAGTTTAATGAAAAGAAGGATTAAGTATGACATGATAACAGTGTTTTGATATTTCAGGGGTTGCCATAAAGAAAAGGAAGTCAAGCTATTCTCCAAAGCATAAATATTATCCACAGACGATATATATAGTACTTAATCCAAGTCTAAAATGTGGAGATAGAGTAATGTCTTTAAGGGTTGGGGTTGAGAGGATCAATGAATCTCTAAAAAAAGGAAAATTGATAGTCTCTACAGTACAGAATTAAACCTGGCATTTTGAAAATCTGAATGCATATCTATATTCAGTTGTTTACACATTCAAAATAAGGAAACTTAGTAGGTACAGATGTTTCCTCTAAGCGGACTGTAAACTTGTTAATAAGGTTCTAAAACATGATTGCCATATTGGGTTTATAGTACAACTAGCTTTTGATATCTGTGCTCCGCTACGAGGTTGTGAGGCCCGCACGGCTCGTTCAGAGGCAAGTGCAGCCCGTTTGGAGGGCTAGGGTGGCCTTCGAACAGGCTGTGCTGGTTTGAGAAATGTTCATGCGGCCCTCCCAATGGGCCGCACTGGCCTCTCAACAGGCCACGCTAGCCTCAGAAAAGACCGTTTGGAGGCCAGTGCGGGTCGTTTTAAGGGCCGCGCAGCCTTTTCTGAGCCCAGCGCTGGCTGTTTGGAGGGCTGGATGGATCGGGGAGCCGGGAGCCGGGCAGCGATCCAAGACAGGCAGCCAGGAAGGCCCTGCATAAGGTGACGTGGTGGAGGCCGGAGTGGTTAGAGTTTAAAAGGTGGGTGGGGTCGCAGGGGGGTAGGACTAGGGGGTTAGAGTTAAAAAGGAGGAAAGCAGCCTACCTGAATGCCATGTTTGTACTTGCTGCTATTGGTGGTGTAAAGGGAGAAACCCAAAATGAAACAACAGGCTGAGAAAGCCCTCCAATGAGGAAAAAAGAAACAAACATTGTCAGATATTTTGTCCCATCGCAACCCTCTATCCATCCTGAATTTAAATTATATATATATATGCAAAATACCACTCACTGATTCATCACCAGATCTCCCAAAATATTAAAACTACAAACCTGAAATTTGATAGATCTGTTCATCTTGGCATCTAGGCGCTCACTAAGAAAGGATTTTTCAAAATATT
>JANHFO010006690.1:42567-54910 GCA_032468095.1 Pareas carinatus | reverse complement strand
GATAGAGGGTTGTGATTGGACAAGTAGTCAGGGATACAGGAAATATTGTATAAGGAAGGTTGCATTAATATGAAAACCATCATATCATAGAACAATATCCCTGTGTTAGTGAAGAAACTTCAACAATAGAGGAGCTTCCAGGGAAACAATAATCTGAAATACACCAGCAAATTCACAATGAAGTACTTAAGGGAAAGTAACATAAAGATGTTGAGATGATTTTCACACTCCCAGACTGTGTTTTATTTTGAATCTGTAAACAACTACACATAGAGAGCAAGTACATTTTCAGATTCACAAAAAAAGATTATCTGTATACAACTTGTGTACAAACTGGTTTCACTGGTTTGCTTAAAGACATCAACTTTTAAGCATAAATTACATTAGTTAAATATAATTACAACCCCTATTTTGAACACACAGTACAGATTGCATAAAATATAGATGTGAAGGGATTTCTATGCAAAAGCATACAACTACCAATAAAGGGTAATATTTGTACCTCAAGGTTGAAATGACTCAAAAGTATAGAGTATCACAATATATTTGATCAATGTTTTGTACACTGCCTCATCTGTAAAATACCCCAAGAAGTATTCTTTTAATTTAATTATAAAACAGATGCAAATGTTTAAAAAGCTTTGTTTTTTTCTAAAGCGCTCATAAGTGAACAGCTATTTATGCATTATGAATTTAGAAATTCATTAATCTGAAGAAGCATAGACATACCTTTGAAATGTAGGTAAGCTTAATGGATCCAACTGGTGGAGATCCAGAGGGAAGGTTCTGTAGTTAAGAAAACAGCATTGTAGTGTAAAAGCAACACACAAACATACACATTTACCATTTCAAACAAAATACTTCAAAATTTATCCAACTGTAAAATATAGGTAATTCTCAACTTGAAACCATTACTGGAACTGGAATTTTGGTGTATATATATATGCAGTGTCATTAAGTGAATCCAGTCATTAAGTGAATGCCACAATTGTAAGTGCAAACTCATTCTTCTGGGTTTCTTCTTCTGAATTGATGTTTTTGATGGCAAAAATTGAAAATCAACCCTTCATAAAGATGAGTCAGTTGCCAACTGCTGAAATGTGGTCATGCAACTGGGAGAGGGAAAAGGTTGTGGCACAATATTTTACAATGGCCAAAAGTGCTTTTTGAGTCCATCGTAATTTTGAACTATCATTAAGTCATAAGTCAAGGACTACCTGTAAGATTCTAAAAAACTTTGTTTCGTTAGTTGAAGGCAACTGCACTTCTGCATCTTATCATAAGTTGAAAAATTCTGCAATTATTTATTTTCTTGAGTAGCAACTTAAACTAGAATCTAGCCTTAATGTTACATTTCTCTAAATAACACTCAACAATCAAACAATATGCACCATTATCCCATTTATACATTCACTATTCATTTATTTCCATAACAAAAAAGTCGATTCAACAATGAGGGTTGTTTCAGATTGCAGCTTTTATTATTCCTTGCTGTCTAGGTTCATGGGAATTTCAACTACATATCCATAGTATAAAGATATACAAGTTTTAAATGATCATCAGCTGAATTATGAAAATAAATTTTTACTATGCTGCACAATTCTAAATATTTAACACAATCAAAAATATGAAATTATTAACAATTAGTATTTCCAAAACTTTCAGCACCTTTCAGAACCTTGGATCAATTTTTAAAATTACATTAATAAATATAACAAAATATGTATGAAATTTACATAAACAAAATGAAAAAATGGTTGAAGTTTACCTGTGGATTATCCATATACCACACCAAATTATCTTCATTTGTATCCAGTATGAAATACCTCCGCAGAAATTTACCGCTGTTTTCATTTTCTTCAATATCTAAAAAACCACAAATACGATTTTGACGATCCACATAAGGCATTTCTGAACCTGGACATTACACTGCAAAACAGAAAGATTGCTTTATTGTAAGTACTGAATTGAAAGTGCTACATTTTTAGTTTCATTTAATAAATTCAGCTTTCAGTAGTTTAATTGCAGGAAATGTATTACTTGCATAAACCACCGCACATTTTATGTGCATAAAATAGGATTTAACAATTACACTCAGCAGAATTTAGATATATTTCATTGACCCGATAAAAAACCAACTAATATGCCAAATCTTGTTGGTCAAAATGTTGCTTTTCTACTAGCATTAAAATCATCTATTCATTTGACTCAAATGTTAAAACCATTCTCAAATAATTAAAATTGTTTAATGCTTACAACAAAGTCATATAGCAATTAGATACAATATTGTTTCCCTGTCTGGCTCATTAAAAATATCCAGGCTTTTAAAACTAGGACAAAAACAGAGTACAGGTTGGAAAAAGGAGATCCTACCAATTTATAATTAAACCTCAATGCTTGCATTCTATGTTGTTCTGCTTTGAATGCAATGCTAGCAGCTATGAAATAAGCACAGTATTGCTTCAAAATCAACAAGAGCTAAAACCAGTAGCCTACTGTTCCAGAACATTCATAGATCCAAAAATCTATAGATCTCTCTCTATACTCAAATAGAGAATTTAAAGCAGGGTTGATATGTAAACAATTCACATGGTACTTATATGAATTGAAACCCTTTTAACTATATACAAAACTGAAGTCATTGGCTTCACTGATAAATTGGGTAAAATGCTGATGAGATCTCAGAAATCTTTTCTCCAGATAAATATGTAAGACTCATACCAAACATCACTGAGGCAAAATATATGAAGTAGCAAATACTTTGCCAAGATACCAAGTACTAATTTTAGTACTAATTTTAGAAGAATATACTTACAAAGGAGTAATATATACCGGTACTTCAGATCTACTCCTGATAATTTCAGTGTGTGTGTGTGTGTGTGTGTGTGTATGCATGTGTGTGTGTATACACACACATTTGTATGTACATGTTTGTGAGTTTGTGAAAGGTAGATATATGGATGGATGGATGGATGGATGGATGGATGGATGGTATGAATGGATGGACGGATGGATGGATAGATCACATCATAGTTTTGCTTTTGACCCAGATCTATCAACACATTCAACTTTACAGAAAAATAGTTTACTGTCACATATATACACCACACCTGTCATGCTGGATGTATTTTCTATGCTGACACAATTATTATTCAAGCTGATAATTTATAAAGATATACCAAACGTTTCAGAGGATGTCTTAAGCATTGCTAAAAGCATAGAATGCACAAAACTATTTGTTTGGTGGCTAATTCTGAGTCAAAAAATAAAACATTTCTTGTAGCCTATGAATTTTGCCAGAAAAGTAAATATTGTTGGGGGGGGGAGGGAGATTACCCGAAGTCCAGATAGAATGGAACTTAAATGACATTATGTTCTTAGTTGCCAGTTTATTTTTCCAGGTATCTCAAGAGTGCAAAAATGGTCAATCTTAGAAGATTTTCTGTCATTCATTGTTTATAATAATGATCAGGTAGAGATATTCTAATAACCCGTATCAGACAAAGTCACATATTTCTAATAAAACAAGCTACTTCTGTTTGCAAAGAATAACAACTTTACAGTAAAACCTTGGGTTGTAAGTATAATTGATTCCAGAACCATGCCTGTAATCCAAAGCACTCGTATATCAAAGCAAATTTCCCCATAAGAAATAATGGAAACTCAGCTTATTCGTTCCACACTTCTCTTTGCTCTCCCTTCCACTTTCCCCTCTCCTTCCCCTTCCTCTCCACCCCACAATTCATGTCAGTCAACTGAGGCTCTGGGGGCTTCCTCCTGTGCCTGGCAGCTGATTTGGAACTTTAGAAACAAAATAACATGGTCTCTAAAACAAGAAAATCCCAACCGCAATAGAGAGCAAGTGAGCTGCACTCTAGACACTGAGAATAAAGAAACACCCTTTTTTCTTCACTCTAAACTGGCAGAGAAAGGGAATGCCTCCAAAGCTACAATGTTGCAAAGAGTTCATTAACAAAGATGAAGGAGCGGATTCATTTTGAAGCAAATTTATTTATTTATTTAGACTTATTTATTATTTAGACTTATATACTGCTTAACAGTGCTTTACAGCACTCTCTAAGTGGCTTACACAGTCAGCATATTGCCCCCAACAATCTTGGTCCTCATGTTGCCAATAATCCAAAACTGAACAGATTGAGTCAGGAAGCGAAACAAAAACCTAAAGATAATTAAAATCTACATCCCCCCCACCCCAGTTTTTCAAGCAACTGGCTCAGATCTTTTCAATTCTACCACCAGCAATCTCCTGTAATCTCCTGGATTGGGAAGAAAACCCTGAAAACACTTCAAGCAAGCTGATTTGGTGCTCAGCTGGGCTCAGGGGCTTCCCTCTGTGAACTGATGATTGGCTGTTGGGTGCCCTCAGCTGGGCTCTGCTATACTTGTAATGCCAGACATTGCTCGTTTATCACGTTAAAATTTATTAAAATTGTTTGCTAGTCTTGTAAAACCAAGTTATTCACAATCCAAGGTTTTGCTGTACTCAGATTAGAACATGTTCCTACTATCCACAAGCCATTACAGAAGCAAAAAAGAATAATTCAAACTGCAAAGTGAATTTTAGCCCATCAGTTCCCAACCTTTTTAGGTCTGCAGATTGGCAGCGGTGGTGGCAGTAGCTATGGTGTGTATGTGGGGAGGGATAGTAGCATACGCACAACCTAATTTTGTGCATGTGCAAATAAAGCTTTGTGCGCTCACTCACTGTTTGTGCAGATTGGTTCACAACAAGGATGTCTGCAGTGCAGGGGTTGGGGAGCCGTTTTAGCTCATAAAGATCCATTCTTTTCTTTATTAAATTATAAAATAACCTGCATCCATATAATAAGCTTAATCATCACAACATACCATGATCAACAAATACATACCAAAATCCCAATTTTGAATATAAACTTAAATGTTCAAAGGCATGGTTTCAAGGAACTATGAACTTAGAATGTAAAGGCAGCCTACAAATTCTTCTTTGATCATTAGCAAGGAAACTCATGGAGCTATCAGGAGGAAACAAGCAATGAAACTGCATAATTCCCTCATTCAAGTGCCATGGACTGCTCTCAAATCTACTTTCTGGTAATGGTTCTGCAGCTACAAATAAATGGATCCATCATAGAACTGTCCCTTCAATGGCCAATACACTGACTTATTCCAACAATACTCCATGATCAACATTATCAAATGCTGCTGATAAATCTAAAAGATTCATTCTGTCATTCGTTGTTTATAATACAATGTAGAACTCTCATGTCTCTCTCCGAAGAGGTCACTAAGCAGGACAATCAAGAGTAGTTTCCTCTACTCAGGCCTCATGACAGTCTAAAATTACTATATTTTATTCAAGTATGCTCATACTAAATGACATTCAGCTTCTCTAGGACTTTGTCCAACAAAGGGATATTTACAATTAGATGACAGTTGTTCAAAACTTCCCTTATTCAAAGGGCTGCAGATCACTCTGTCAATTAAAAGGCCCTCCTAAAATTTACCATTTAAACATTTCCCGCTGTAGGTGCACAGGCATGATAGCAAAAGCCTAGAGCAGTGGTTGCGAACCTATGGCACGCATGCCGCAGCGGGGCCCACAGCCCTCTCTGCTGGCATGCGAACCAAGTCGCCCCAGCATCGCCCCAGCATCGTCCCAGAGCTGAGCATGCTCAGAAAGGAGTAACGGCACCAGGCAATGATGTCATGGGGCCATGCAAATGCTCCGAAAGGAGTAGCAGTAAACCCTAGGATTAGGGAAAGAGTGTAGCGTTAGTGTTAGGATGAGGACTAGGGACAGAATAAGAGTTAGTGATAAGGATTAAATTTAAGAAATGATAAGAAATGTCAGAGAGAAGAAAGGATGATGAAAGAAGATGGGGGAAAAGAGAAAAAGAAAGCAAAAAAAATTGGGGGGGGGAAGATACAATTAAAGAGCTAGGAAGAAATTTGGACCCTAAACTTCATTTCCTGAATACACTTTCATGGAAGAGGTAGAAAATCATTGATTGGAGATGCAATTTGTTTAAAACAAACCCTCTTCTCCTTTCTTTTGGAAAAATCAATGTTTGGTGGTAGTAGTAGTAGTAGTAGTAATTTTATTTATACCCCGCCCTTCTCCCAAAGGACTCAGGGCGGCTTACGGGCAGGTAAAAACACAGAACAACATAAATTGGTAGATATGTTTAAACATTTGTTATGGATTCTGCCTTCATATCTCCTTGTTATCTTAAAGTCTCTCAAACACCTATTAATACGCTAAATGATGAGATTCTCGCTCTTGATCACTGTTGTATGATGATAATGATGATGATGATGATGATGATGATGATGATGATGATAATAATAATAATAATAATAATGGTTTTATTTATACCTTGCCCTTCTCCCGAAGGACTCAGGGCGGCCAACAGGCCAGATAAAAACACAATACAACTACAAACAATAAAACACATTAAAAACATTAAATAAGGCCTAATTAAAAAGATGGGGGAAACAATAAAATGACTTCCATCTAAATACTAAAATTAACTAAAGACTTCTTCAACCAGAGAATTCTTCAACTGAGAACTTGCAGAAACTTCAGTATTTATATAATTGCTTTTATTTGTATTTAGTTTTAGATCAATAAATTAATATGTAGTATGCATTAGGCAACTTTTCATTCTTGCCATTCTGCATGCTTTGCACATTCAAAAGAACCCTATGTCCCATCTGAAACAGAAGCCATTTTGAGAAGTGAATTTCTCAACTGTTGTTTCCCCGATATAAAATTTTATTTATTTATACTCTACCTTTACTTTGTTCAGCCTAACATTCTAGTATCAACAGTAGAGATCTTCAAGTTTCTAAGTTCTATAATATTTCAAGATTTAAAATGGTCACCTAGCATTAGAAATGTAATCAAAAAAGCACAACAAAAAATGTTCTTCCTGCGCCAACTCAGAAAGCTCAGGCTGCCCAAGGAGCTGCTGATACAGTTCTACAAAGGAATCATTTGAGTCCCCAATTTGCACCTCTATAACAGTCTGGTTTGGCACTTCAACCAAACAAGACAGATACAGACTTCAACGGATAATTAGGACTGCAGAAAAAATAATTGCTACAAATCTACCATCCATTAAAGATCTGTACACTGCATGAGCCGGGAAGAGGATTGAGAAAATAATTACATATCTCTCACATCCTGGAAATACACTGTTTCAACTTCTTTCCTCTGGATGTTGCTTTAGGGCACCACAAGCCAAAACAACTAGACACAGGGACAGTTTCCCCCCCCAGGCCATCCCTCTGCTAAACAATCAACTTCCACAACACTGTTAAACTACCTAGTAGGGCTGTATCACTATTATCCTTTTCCTTCCTATTACCTATTCTCTTATTTGTACGACTATTAACTTGTTGCAATCTATAGAAGTTGTGTTTAGTATCCTAGTATGACGTGTAGATTGGCTATTTAGAATTCTATGACTGTTCTATGCCTATCACAAGAATGTATCTTATGATGAATGTATTTTATGATATGATGAATGTGTTTTATGACATGATGAATATATTTTATGATTATGATCATAATTTATCACTTTCTGCTTATATGTACATTGAGACCATATGCACCGAGACAAATTCCTTCTGTGTCCAATCACACTGGGCCAATAAAGAATTCTATTCTATTCCGCCGTTTCATTTTCCTTATAGTTGGCCCACATGTGCAAAGGAGAGAAGTGAGGTAAGGTTGTTGGATAATTACTGCAGATAAGTATTTATCCATTCCCCCAACTCCAATATTTATCAGCTATTAATTTCTTCATTGATTTTGAATGTCAATTCTTTTAGTCTAGCAATTTTCTTACTGTTTTTGTTTGTAAATTGTAATGTTTAAATGTTGCAAAAGAATCTGACAGCAGGTTCTTGTCAGGAAAAGATAAGTCTGTAATAAATAAACTAAGTAAAAAATAAACAGAAATGTGAGGGAGAGGGAGAGAGATATACAGGCTTAATTAGTAATCTAAAATTCAAGAAAGGAATACAGTACAATTTATAAAATGATAAAAGATATTATTTATTTTTAAGGATTTCAGGAAGCCTAAGGGGTTTGTCAACTGTAAAGCATTTTATAATACAGATTTTCCAAAATTAATTTTTAACATTATGCTATTATTTTTTATGCCATTTTACTCTAAAATGTTATGAAACGTATTATTTATTTTTGCAAGTGACAGCAGTATATTTATGGCTACACATTTTATAATGCATTTTTAAAATCTAGCTTATTTATTTGTACCCCGCTTTTGTTATTTTAACAAATAACTTAAGGCGGCAAACAAATCCAACATACTTTCCTCTTTCTATTTCCCCCACAGCAATAACCCTATGAGGTGACTTGGCCTGAGAGAAAGTGACTGGCCCAAAGTCACCAGCTGGCTTTCATGGCTAAGGCAGGACCTGACCTGGGCGGGAAGGGGTTCTGCTTTCTATTCTGTTAACTTAACCACCAGAGCAAACTGGTTTATATGTAACATATTTATGCTATAATCGAAAAATGCATTTGTGCATATACAAATTGAAAGTTTGCATTTTTTTTATCGAATTGTAAAGCTGAACTGAAAGTAGACTTTGTTAATCAAAAATATATTTTGGTTTAGAAATATAGCCTTTGGATATTTTGCCCAATATAGTCTATCATACTGAATACAATTCAAAATATTTACAGAGAAAGAGACAATGTAACAACTGTTGAAAAGCTAGCATATCGCTAGCTCAAATTGAGAGCATTTGTCATCTTTTTACTGTCTGTCAGTAGAATTAGACATTTATGGCATAGATCAAGATCTATAAGCTAAAGTATTTCTGAAATGATTAGAATGCCAGAAGACTATTATTTCCTGCTATAGTTGACTAGAAAACTATACAGGGCAGAAAATTCTATGTTGAAACAAGTTACAACATTTCACCACTATGCCTTGGAGTTGTAGACAGAAACTGTATATTTGAGACCAAATTGATATTAAAAGGAATAACATTCACAAAACCTACGAACTAACAAATACTTTGCATGCTCCAGATTTTCTAAGATAGTACAAGCACAGACCTATTTTCAATCATTAGATTCTATTGTTTTCATTTGATACTCTTCTTGTATATTCCAGATTGTGGAGTGTGGATTCCAGAACCACATCACATACTGTAAACAACTAAACATTATTCCCTCATCTTTTTTAAAATTTGAATTAAAATGAAAAAATGAAACAAATCTATGACTGCACCTATTTATATATGTGCGTGCATACCTACAAACCAGTTTTTGACTTCCAGCAACTGCCTTGGCTATTCCAGCAGGTTTTTTGGAAGTAGTTTCCTATTGCTTCTTTCCTTGGGCAGAGAGAAAGTGACTAGCCCAAGATCACCCAGCTGGCATTGTGTCTAACACTGGACTACACCAATACACCAAACTGGCCTTATTGTTTTTTACTACTAATAAAATAATCCAGCAAATGATCTGTAAATCCTTTAGTCATAAAAATGTTTTCAACTTGGGCTATGTATTGAACCATTGGTAACTAAATTATCAAGAAACACATATTTCTAAAAGGCTACTCAGATCTCTTTTTAAAAAAGAAACTAAATCTGCATCTTTAATATCTGCTGCTTGGTAAAACTGACAATAGGGATAGGGATAGGGATAGGATAAATCTTTATCGGCCAAGTGTGATCAGACACACAAGTAACTTGTCTCCAGTGCATTAGCTCTCAGTGTACATGCAAAATAACAAGGAATTAAAATAACAACAGATAATAACATATAATAATGATACCAATAGAGAAGGTAGTGGAATAAATGATAAGGATAAAAGTAATATAGCCATACTACATGGGTAAATATATTTAGACATAAGACAAAATTAAGGAAATTAAGATTTCAGCAGAGTGATGGCACAATGAAAGAAATTGTGTGTCTAGTTGTTTTAGCATGTAATGTTCTGCAGTGGTGTCCCGTAAGGACGTGCTGAAACAGTTTATGTCCAGGATGAGAGGGGTCTGTAGATATTTTGTCAGCTCTCTTTCTGACCTACACAGTATACAAGTTCTCAATGGAAGGCAGGCTGGTTGCAATTGTTTTTTCTATCTATTGAAGTCTGTACCTGTACCGTTTGGCTGCTGTACCAGACCAGACAGTTATAGAACAAATCACAGACTCAATAATTCCTCTGTAGAACTGTATCAGCAGCTCCTTGGGCAGTCTGAACTTTCTGAATTGATGCAGGAAGAAGCCTTTTTAATGATGATTCTAATGTTAAGTGTCAGTTCAAATTCTGTGAGATTATGGAACCCAAAAACTTGAATGACTCTACTGTTGATACAATGTTGTCTAATATAGTAAGAGGTGGTAGAATAGGACCCTCCAAAAACCCACTCTTATCTCTAAAATTTTAAATATGTTCAGCTCGATTGTTCTGGATGCACCAGAGGGCCAGTTGTTCAGCCTTCTATCTATATGTAGATTCATTACTGTCTCAAATGAGACCAATGACCGTTGTATCATCTGCAAACTTCAGTACCTTAACAGAGGAATCCTTACTTGGATGTATGTTTAGACAATCCCCAGGACCTAGACTTATGCTGCTGCTTTGTGCTCAGTACAAAAATACAAATTTTTATTTTGACTGGTATCTAAAAGCCTAACAATATATTCTAACCCTAACCCTAACCCTAACCCTAACCCCTAATAATGATCATATACAGATGGTGCTTTGCCAAGCCTGCACTCAAATACCTACCACAACATAATTTGGAGACATAAATGCTTATATTTTTCATATGTAAAGCTTTCCTGGAAGTTTATTTAGTATTTTTTTAACACGGAAAGGAAGTAGCTATACCAGACCAAAAATCAAGAAAGACACATGGTGATTCTTCCAAGCGTGAGGTTTTCTTTTATTATTTCTCATCTATAGACAAAATTTTGCCACACAGAGGACTCTACTATCTATATCTACAATATACTCTGTAAATAATTATGGATACGCTGTCTTCACCCTTGTTTTGCATAGATAATATCAGGATTGGGTTGCCTTTTATTCTTCTGGATTGCACTCCCTCTCTTCACGCTTTACAAAGTCATATTCTACAGGGAAGAAATATTACAGGGTACATGTTGGAATGGAACTAGTAAATACTTAAGTATGTAAATATGTTGTGGGGAAAGATTTCTGCAAATTAAAAGTGATTTGTGTGTGCATGTATATTACTAGATATTACTGTACAGACCTATGCATAATTAGAAATACAATTTATTTGCCAAGTGTGTCTGGATACATAAGAAATTTGTCTCCAGTGTACATGCTCTAAATTTACATACAAGCTACAATTGACCAATTGTGATTACAATCATAAGGCTATAATTGACAAACAGTGATTACAATTATAAGATACATTCATAATCATAAAGTACATTCATTATGTCATGAATGTACTAGGTGCAATTGACAAATTGCTATTCTAATCATATACACATTCATAATCATAAAGTACATTCATTGTGTCATGTTATAAAGTACAATCATCATGTCACAAAACATTTCATCTTGTCACACTTCAAAACATTTGTGACAAAACATGTCACAAAACACATTCATCATGTCCTACTATACTTTTTTTATAGGTTTGGAACAATTTATATTTGAACAGTCATAGAATGCTAATAATCAACCTACAAGTCAAACTAGAATATTAAATGACACAACTATTATATAATTTGGACAACCCAGCAACTGAAGTGGAAATTTGAGAATATAAAAGACAGTGGAATGCTAATGTAAAGATTCCTTCAATATTTTCTTACACAAGCATTTATAGGGAGTAGTCAAGCTTCTTCCCTGAAAGGCAGAGAAAACTTAATTTTGCACATAACAGGGTCATAGTCACTAGCTTGCCAATGAATTAATGACATCTAGGCTTAATTATATACTTCTCAATTAGTGCTGAAAGTTAAAATATTATCTTTGGAAAAAGCTGCTTTAAAAAAAGCAAACCATGTAAAGAAAAAGTTGCATTCAATTTAACAGCTCTATTTAAAATGTATAAAAATCAGTTTTTATGTTAGTAAATGTACTTAGCACATGCACAAAGCTAAGCCATATCATACTTCATACTTAACAATTACTATTTTAAAACACTGTTGATTTTTATTATGCATGTTTCAAAATAGGATATTATCACAACATCTAGAGTCCTTATTGCAAAAATGGCTACTGATTTTAAAAGCCATCTGTGAATAGCCGGCCAGTCATTTCAATATGAGATGAGCAGCAAATAAATTTAATAAATAAAATAAATAAATGTG
>JANHFO010006690.1:0-18460 GCA_032468095.1 Pareas carinatus | reverse complement strand
TTTCTTCCCTCTTTCCTTCCCTCCCTTCCTCCTTTCTCCTTCTTTCTCTCTCTCTTTTTTTCTTTCTTTCTTTTGCATATACATGGGTTTATATTTGTGATTTATATTATCGTTTCTCCTAATACACGAATGCTAAAAAGATCTCTTATTCAGTTACAAATGTCTTGGCCATCGAACCATTGAAACACAGCATTGTTCATGCGAAGAACTGGGCTTGTAGATGCCCTCCGCTTACAGCCAGTCACGGTGTGATCTACAGTTTGTCCCCATGGGACCCCACGGGACCCCACAGTCACAGTGAGGGGAGGATGCTATGCCCCGTTTATATAGAACAACCCCGACAGATGCCGTGTGAGGTGCGGATCCTCCCGGTTGGCCAGGAGGACTCTGGGAGTCGAAGTCCCATCCATCCTAATGATGCTGGGCTGGGATGTTCCCCGTTTTCCCGTCCGTC
This sequence comes from Pareas carinatus, assembly GCA_032468095.1. Lineage (NCBI taxonomy): Eukaryota > Metazoa > Chordata > Lepidosauria > Squamata > Pareidae > Pareas > Pareas carinatus. The sequence continues at coordinate 18,006 of JANHFO010006690.1, read as the reverse complement.
CGTTCCTCCTGTCGCTCGATCGAGAGAGTCGGATCCTCTCCTGTCCACCTCGTCTTCAGCTGGCCGTGGGCCGATGACCACCGCTAGTTTCAGGAACTTTATTCCTGGACTTTAACGAGATGGGCTATTGTACCCAGAAGCTCTTGAGGAAATGTCCCTTTGTGAATGGAACGGAGGAGTTTCTCCACCGCCCCGTGCCGTTCCTGTAAACTCGGCCTCTCTGATGTCTCGAGATCAAAGGCCGGGCCGGGCCATCGGAGGGAGGACGGCTGAATTTGCTTATACAATGTGCCTTATTTTTCCCGGGGCCCCTTCTTGCTCTGCCGATGCGTCGCTTCCTTCTCACAGCAGGGTGAGGTCAGCGTGTACAGTAATTGGGGACCCCTAGTGTAGCGAAACCCATCGTCCACTTCCCGGCAGGCAGAGCGGGCCTCGAAGGAGGGGGACAATAGTTTGCCAAAGGGCAGAAGAAGAATAAATGAAAACCAGTAAAAGAATACGGTCCAAAGCCCCTGAAGGCCGGAGAGGAAGCGACGGATGGAAACTCATCAAGGGGAGAAGCAGCCTAGGAACTGAGGAGGGATTTCCTGACAGGGTGGGCAATTCACCAGTGGAACTGCCTGCCTCCAGAAAGCTGTGGATGATCCAACACTGGAGGTTTTTAAGAAGAGACTAGGTAGCCATTGGTCTCCCGCTTGAGCAAGGGGTTGGACTAGAAGACCTCCGAGGTCCCTCCCTTCCATTCTGATTGGTAGATTGAATAGCATCAACCAATGGGGTCGGAAGATTGTACTCACGTGTGGGAATTATCTTGGGAGACTAAGGGAAGAGGCAGGGCCAGGGAAATGACCAAATCATGGGCAGCTTAGTCCATCGGAGAAACGGGGGCAGAGCAAACCGATCAGAATGGAGCTGGAAGGGACCTCGGAGGTCTTCTAGTCCAACCCCCTGCTCAAGCAGGAGACCACTGGCAGCCTATTCTCTTCTTAAAAACCTCCAGCGTTGGACCAGCCACAACGTCTGGGGGCAACTTCTGTTCCGCTGGTTAAATGTCCTCACCATTAAGAAGCTTCTCCTTAGTTCCAGCTTGCTTCTCCCCTTGATGAGTTTCCATCCGTTGCTTCTTCTCCTGCCTTCAGGGGCTTCGGAGAATAGGGGGAACCCCCTCCCCTCTTCTTTGGGGCAGCCCCTCAATCATTGGAAGACTGCTCTCCTGTCCCCCCCAGTCCGTCTTTTCATTAAACTAGACCCAATTCCAGCAACCCTTCTTTATATGTTTCAGCCTCTTTGCACTTTTTCCAAAATCTCAGCATGTGATTACAAAAAAAAACCCACCACCATCACCATCACCACCACCACCACCACCATCATCATCATCATCACCACCACCACCACCATCCTGATTACTTCTCAGAAGGGAGTTTCTCAAGTATCTTTGGCAGGCAGAATCATGCTTTCAGACTTAGAAGGCTAATGCCTACTAATGTGAGGTAGTCCAGACAGGAGACTCGGACCTAGAATCCATCCTAGGGCTGGAAGGGACCTCAGAGGTCTTCTAGTCCAACCCCCTGCTCAGGCAGGAGACCCTGTCCCATTCTGGTCAGATGGCTGCCCAGGGCTTCTCTCGAAAGACCCCACCAGCAACGGAGCACCCACAACTGGGTAGCACAGCTCCACTTCAGACTGGATCTGGCCATTTTTTTCGCCCGCCTGTCGGGCCTTCCCCAAGCACCCGGGCCAGGCAGATGTCCTTGCCTGTTCGGTCAAAGGTCTCCTCGCAGGGTGCGAGCTGCGCTTCAACTCTGGAGGTTTTCAAGAAGAGGTCGGACGTCCGTCTGCCTGGAATAGGACAGAGTTTCCTTCCATCTCCGTTTTATTTATTTATTTATTTATTTATTAAATTTATATACCGCCCTTCTCCCGAAGGACTCAGGGCGGTGTACAAAAAACATAAAAATTTAACATTTTTGTTAACATTTTAAAGTTAACATTGAACTTTTGAATAAAGATAGATGAAGTAAAACTGGGGTTTTAAAATGCCACAGTTTATCAAAGAACCTTAATAGTAGATAAGAACGCTCTGGGATAAGACTGTACTCCTCCTTACTTTCTAGAATAGGATTATTATACAATAGGCATTGGACAACATCCCCTTTACAGTTTCTCCCTTGTAAAACTCATTCCATCAGCAAAAGATAGTTTTATAGGAAAGTCTGTCTGCTCTTGGAAACCATTCATGGCTTATCTGAGGATCTGCTGACTGGGCAAGGAATCTCAGCAAGGTACTTGGGCTATGGGAGTGCCATCTCCAGAGTGTTTGGAATATTTTATGCTGTGAACCTCCCAGAGTTGAGTGGCATCAAAATTGAAATAATTAGCTAATTTGTTCTTCTCTTTTTTCTCTGAATACTTTCTGAAATATTTTTCCTGTTCCTCACTGACTTCTGGCAAACAAAAGCATTCTTGTGTCAACAATGCACGTAATCTAAACTTCTGGCCTTTTATCTACATATCCTCACCAATAGCCCTACCTGTCTATCCTGCTATACCAGTCTGATTATTTATTATATAGATTGTTTGTTTATATCAAATTATAAACAAAACCTTTTCTTCCTCTGTCACTATCTACTCTATCGCTGCCACAATCATGACTCTGACATTATAAAATTAATCTGCAGCCCTTACTAAACCTTAGGAATCTGGATTTATACCAAGTGGTCCAGCTGCAGTGGTACCACTGAATTCTTTCTTAACATACCAAGATTGATTACATTTAACTATAGTTAGTTTTTTGTGGCTTAGGTTGTTGCGCAAGTGCCTTTTTAAAAATGGCCTTTGCCTTCCAATTAAAATGCTCTGAAAGAAGCTTGACAATTGCTCAATAAAACCCTGGTTTAGAAGTACCTTAAGGCAATTCATTACTCCTGCTGCACTTTTCACCCAGTGCTTATTCCTGCTTTTGCTTGTAATGCTAACAGAATTAAACATTGGCAAACAAAAGCATTCTTGTGTCAACAATGCACGTAATCTAAACTTGTCAGAGTTTGGAGTTTTGTACAGTCTATAGTCATGAAGTTCTTCCTGTCATGTGTTTCTGTCAGTCAAACATGCCAAGGATCAGGTTTAACAACATTGGCCCAGTTTTCTATTCACACACAATATTTATGATGTTCACACAATGAAAAATAGATTTGACAATCATTTTTGTGCAACTGCTACTAAATAATTTATTATCATTTGCTCACAACAGGGATGCAAAGAATGTCACTTACCCCCAGAGTCCTAGAGTTGGGGCCTCCCATTTTGCATTTGGGAAATTAAAACAAAATGGATGGCTTAAGTCTTCCAGGACATTATAGGACATTCCTTTCGCTCCTTAAAATGCTTGACCCTCTTTATCCCAAAGGCCTTTCTCCAATTTTGAAATGCAGTCATCAGCATATGATACTAATCTTAAGGTGACCTCAAGTGGAAATTGCATAGCTTTGATTTAGGACAGTGTTTCTCAACTTTAGCCACTTAAAGATGTATGGACCTGAACACCCAGAATTCCCTAGCCAGCATTTTGAGAAATTCTCTCAATTCCACACTCTACAAGTTTCCAAAGTTAAAAAACATTGATTTAGCAGGAGGGAAAATGCATCTGAAATCTGTGAGATGGAGACTTTAAGTGCTTCTTCTGGGTTAAAAGGAGGAAGTATACCATCAGCCTGCAAATGAAAGCAATTATTTGAGCTTACAAATAGCTGAATTGTTTAAAGAATGCAAATAAAGAAGCTTTTCACTCACTGATCTCTCTGCCACCACCACAAGTAGACAATACATTTCACAAGGCTGGAACTATACATGTATCTGATGTATTGGTTAAAGGCTAGACTGGAATTGGGGAGATTTTCCCTCACTGGCTAACATGGTGGTGATCTCTTTCACCAACCTCTCTCACTGAGTTCTTGAAGACAATTGGGAGGAGGTAGTGTTGTGGGTGGTTATCTTGATTTCCAGAAGGAAAGGGGGGGGAGAAGGGAGAGAGAGAGATGGAGAGAAAGAGAGAATTGATAAATAAGCATGGTGTTTGAGAGTTATAATTCCATCTCATCTTGATCAAGTCAAGAAAAGCAGTTAAAAATGTAGTTAGTTCTAAAGATGGTGTCAGATTTCCTTTCCACTGACATGAAATAGTTGCATAGAATGGTGGGCAATGTATATGAAAGATCAGTCATCACAACAGAATGTTGCATTGTTAGATCAACTGTCACAGAACTGATTAACTCTTGGAGAAAAGGTGTGTCAAAGCAATGTGACTGGGCTTGGTCATTCCCAAATGAGTGATCCATGCTGTCAAAGCCAGCAGAGCAACCATGTTTATCACAGGCCCATCCAAGTGAGGACAAGAATGCAGGACTTACCTGTTTTCAGGTCCTACAGCCCATATCAAAGTTACTATCTATTACAGATTATGCTTTTTGTAATGCATTATATGCATATATGTATTATACTTTAAAGTATCAAATATGTTTCTATTTCCTTATGTACCATTCAACAGTTAAAGATAGAAAAATATAAACACCTTACAGATTCAAAGAGTTATTTGCAATACCTACTTTTTTTTAAAGCGTCAGCGAAGATTAATTACAGGATAGAAATGAGGCTGTACAAAATTTGGAATCCCTTTCCTTGATTAAGAAAATTATTACTTTACAAAGGCTTTGCAAGATGTCAGGAGATATCATAATTCAACCAACTTGTTCCCAAGAAGAAAAAATATAACAGAAAAAATGTAGATAGAATTTTTTTTAATATACAGTACTCCGCCTAAATGAGTACACCCCAACAGATTTATCAGAAAATCTTTCCTTTCATTTCATTTCCTATGGGGACACCATACTACAAAATATTCTCACAAATGCTGGCCAGTAATTTACACACACACAAAAGTATTTTTCCTAACAAATTCATTTAAGACCATGTTGCAAAAATGAATACACCCCAATGAATGTCCTAGGAACAAAGCTACATTGTAGACAACAAAATCTTAATAAGAATTCAACTACAGGTGAGTCTAATGATTCATTAAATAGGTGTTTATAAAAGGGTGCTACTTAATAAAGAAAACCCCTTTCCATTTCATGCTGTCAACAATGGCACTACATGGAAGACAAATGTCACAAGACCTGAGAGAGAAATTAATTTCTTTACACAAGAAAGGTAAAGGCTACAAGAAGATCAGCAAAACTTTACTTATTATCAGTCGGAATACTGTAGCAAAAGTGATACAAAAAATTAACAAAGATGGAACTGCAACCATCTCAGCAACATCCAGGCCATTCATGAAAGTTAACACCTCAGCAGGAGTGTCTTCTGAGGAGAAGACTTGAAGAAAATCAGCATGAAAGTTCACTGCAGTTAGTAAAGAAGTAAAAAGCCAGAGAGGGGTGACTGTTTCCTGTCACACAATATGGCATACACTGCAGAGGAATGACATGCATGGGCGTCATCCACGAAGCCCATACACAAAAAGCTCCACCTAGACATTGACCATGCTGAAAAAGAAGAAAACTCCTAGGACACTGTACTCTGGAGTGATGAGACCAAGATAAATGTTTTTGGAACTGATAGCTTCAAAATTGTATGTTCATTAGGATATTGATTGAAATCTTACTTTTCAAAAGGGGTGCACTCATTTATGCTGAGCACTGTATATTTTGCATGTATATACAGCTATATACTGATAATTTTGTTTCATATATAGTTATGGGATACTTAGAAGCCTGTTCTTTAAAATACAATTTATTCTGTGACTGTAGAAATTGTTTGCTCTCCACAAATTCAGTTTATGTCATCAAGTCTATCTTACTGAATTGATGGATGTTTTACAAATAAATATTGTTTTTTGCCATCACAGAATTTAGGGCTTTCAATTTTCTGAATAATCATAAATTCATAGAAGAAAGTAAACTTACTTGAAGTGATGCCATGTAAACGGAGACACTGAAAAATAGCTATGTATTGCTGTCCTGCTTCCCTTTCCAAGAAGGCACATGTCCTGGGTAAACTAAAGAGTCAAAATAATGGAGCAAAAGACTTGATTCAATGCTGATGCAAACATTATCACCTCTTGAAACATTTCACTTTATAAACATTATTTTCTTCATGGAAAGCCTTTGCAATGCAGTGAAGAGTAAAATGCAAGGCAGCCACACACACACACACACACACACCCCTACAGTACCTCAAGGCAAGGCACTTACTAATAAGGTGGTACAGATGCTCTTCCCTCAGCAACACAGTGACCACTGAAAGCCTACCTCAACCTCAAAGTCTTCATTGCACTGTAGCTCTGTTATGTAATGGTTTCTGTTTATAATTCTTTAAACTTCCCAGGTTTGCATGGGAATTGTGTACAGATTGTAGCAAATGCATAATAGCAATAGCAATAGTACTTAAATACCAATTCGTAGTGCTTTACAACACTCTCTAAGTGGCTTACAATGTCAACATATTCCCCCCAACAACCTGGGTCCTCATTTTACTGACCTCGGAAGGATGGAAGGCTGAGTCAACCCTGAGCTTCATCAGCAAGCATCCAGGCATGCTGTTCATCCCAGAGAAGCATGTGACCAACTTTTAGCCGCAACTTTAGAAAAGAGGCCACTAGGACTTTCTAAAGTTCAAGAAGGCCAGGAGCTTTGCTCTCAGTGAGCTATTAGACTAGAGATCCCTCTTCAAGGAAAATTTCAGGGCTAGGTATTAGAGCATCTGCAGTAAGTGTTATAGTGAAGGGGTCCAACTAGAGGGAGAAATGCCTACCGTGTTATGTTCTCCTTTCATTGTCTCCTTAGACTATCTCACTATACCTAATGCTATGGTTGACTCTGAGAAGAGTAAGAACTTTCCTAAATAAGAGGCAGTGGGAAGGAAAGTGGAAGGAACGTAACTGCATAGCCCAAAAGGAAAGTGACTGCATAATAAAAAAGCACAACATCTAAATTCTGACTTACTAGCTTCATCAGTTTAATTGTCTTGTTGTGAAAACTGCAAAACCAAAATTTGCCTTGTCAGTTGAATGCAGAAACAAATGCCTCTGATCTCAGAATCACATCAGAAAAGGAGACAAGGAAAGGTAAGTAAATCAACTCTTACTTTAATGTAATAGTAAATTATAGTTTATTGTTGTATTTATTCAGAGCCAAGATTTACAGGTGTGTTTCTATATTGTAATAACATTGACTGGTGTGTCAAAAATTATTTTTGGAGTGATACACAATATGGAAAGCTTAATCTGGTAATAAAACTCTGATAGATTATGTACAAGGTCCCTCAAAGGTTGTCTCAAAGGTTGAATCGATTCCTAACTGGAGGTAATATCTAACCAGTCATTTAGGTGGTTATGTAATGATTAATAAAAGCCAAGCACCTCGTTTCAAGGCTCAGTCTTTGCCAAGGCGGAAGAAAGGAACAGCCCTGAGTTGGTAGACTAAACAAAGCTGTGAAAGGTTCGCTGATCTAAGCAGAGAGTGCTTGGGTAGGGTTTGATAACCAAATTAAAATTTTCAGATAATGGAGTTAAAGATTTCTATAGTATTTCCCAAGCAAGTCTTTTCTGCATTATTTCATACAGACATGACAAAATGACCTTGTTTTTTAAAGCATCTAAAGCGTTAAGTGTTTAACACTGAAAAAAATATCTATCATTGGGTTCTTTTTTTAAAAAAAAAATATCTGAGGAATGCCCTTGAGGTTTTTTTTTCTGATAAGATGGTGCCAAAGAGTATGGCCTGAACAAGGTTTGAGGCAGCCTTTCGTAAAACATGAACTTGGTCTGGAAAGACAGAAAGGAGTGAAGAAGGAAGTCGAGATTGGTCTGCCTTCGCTCTCTTTGTTAGCAGAGGGAGGGGAAAAGAAACTGGATCACTTTCAAGATTCTGTTATTATTGCTTATTCCAATAAAGAAGAAATCTCATACTTCTTGTGGTGTCTGTTTCCTCAAAGATGTGACAGACAGAGCTCTCCCAACGCAAGGAGGAGTGGGAAATTGAAGCTAACAAACAGAATATTTGCTTTCAAACTGCCAATAAGCACCCCTCCATTAGGCGTGTCACTATTAACTTTAGTAGGTTCAAAAGCCACCTGACATATTAACTGAAGTAACTGGATAGAGTCTCTTTGGACTTCTAGGATGAATTCTCCAGTCAGTACACAGCGTGTACTCTTTTTAAATATCTATTCCCTTTTGTTTACTGATTTTTCCTACCTCTAGGTTTGATTAGTAGATGTCTTCCAATGTTATTTCAACTAAGCTATTATCTACAGAACTTCTAAACCCTAACCATTTATAAAAGAAACTCTGTAGGCAGTTAATCTCTTCAGCCCATCCAGATCCCAGTGACTTTATGGGAGTTCATCTGCAACTTTGCTTGATTCATTTCAAACACTTTTTACATTTTATAGATGCAATGCATTCAGAAGTAAGCCCTCTGAATACCCCCCAAAAAAATGCAACATGTCATTACAAGGTCAGAAATAAATCAACCGCCTGTTGCTATAGTTGACTTCAAAAGGCTAAAAGGAACTCAGAAACAGTTTTCTTCTACTTTAAACAATAGTTCATTTCCAGTTCCAAGGGATTTGCACAGAAACCAGCTGCCTTCACTGAAATGATCACAATGCCCCTTATCTGAATTTAACTCATGATTTAAACACAATGTGTTTCACCTTATAATTTTGGAAAAATATTCTCTGAGTTCTGCCAACATCTGATGGCTAATCATTTTAGTTTATTTTTGCTGAGACATTCACTTTGTAGAATAAAGTCTGTGTCAACTTCATATCTCTTCTCCATTATCACATACAAATATTAGCAATAAATATGTTTAATGATTAACAATTAATTAATTTATTAAATAAAAGACAAATAAGAAAATGTACATATTAGCTTGGATTCAAGTTTTGCTTCTTGGAGGGGAGAGAGAGAGAGAGAGAGAGAGAGAGAGATTTCAATCTTGGAATGAGGATATATTGTGAAATTGTAAATCAGGGACTGATAATCTTTTTGGGACTTTGGGTCTACAGCTTTCGCTCCCAGGGTGAGATTGAGTTCATACATCACACAAAGTCATGTTTTGCTTAGCCTTAATTTGAACAGAGGATAAAATCATACTTCGATGGGCTCAAATAAGCGACTGAGCCAAAACCAACAAGGCATATTTTAGCTTAGCATGATATGTGAATCTACCTATTGCTTCCTAGATAAGTCCATTTTTACATATGAAAAACAATTGATGAGATATGAGAATTTGAGATTATGCTAAAGTTTAGAACTGGGGTGGTGAATGATGGCCCTTTTATGACTTGTGGACTTCAACTCCCGGAATTCCTGGGCCAGGTGCCTGGGAGTTGAAGTCCAGAAATCATAAAGGAGCCATCATTCGCCACCTCTAGTTTAGAATGAAGTCATAAATATGTGAGTTCTTTTCTTTTGTACAGCTGGAAGTTTCATTCTTTTTCCTTTCTGTGAGTGCCTTGAAGTAGATCAAGAAACAGTCCTAAGATCAGTGCTTCAGTGCAACTTATTTTAAAACTAGGAAAACAGTTTTGCAACCAAATCCTAATTAGTAATAAACTAGCCACTCTATTTACAAAATGAACTTTCAAGGATTTTTTAGACATTCTGTTCAATAACTTCTTTATGGGTAATTCAATTGTCCGGATATCAGAGAAATCCAATAAAGCAGATATTAAGAAGTACAAAGAAAGAATATAAGGCTCATACAATTCAACTGAGTAAGTGATGACAGGGATCATCATTACATAAACACTTATGCCTTTATATCACATGTTGGCATATAAATATTCAGTAATGCCATCTTGGTGTCAATGTGTTTTGATGAAGATCCTGCTAACCAATGATTGAAAATAATCTTTAAATGGCTTGGAACCAGGAAACTGACTACAGAAGGTGAACAGACTGCTCGATAGCTGGGACATACACTGTAACAGGGATGGCATTGTAGAAATATTTGGCTAGCTAGTGTTGGAAACAGGATGTTGCATTAAATGGACGTTGGCTTTGACTTAGCAGAACTCTTCTTATGTTCTCAGAGTCATGCTGAACATTAATTCTGAACTCTGCCTGGTTTTAAAATAGAGCTGTGATGTGGCAGAGGAGGCTTCTGTTGGAAGGAAATGCAAATACAGAACTCCTTTAGGCACTCTGGAACGAGTTCAGTATTATGGTTCTTTGGAAACTGGCCAGTAACTGGGAATTGGCTGAAATTTCCAGTGCAGAAAGTCTTTTGCAGCTGTTTTCATGAACTGTGTAAGGAACTGTTATAAAGTAGCAGAAAGCTTCTTGGTATCTCATGTGACTGCTAAACAACGTAAAGCTTTTTCTCTTGACCTATGGCAACTTAGGACAAATACCTTAATTTGATTCTACCATATTTTTTTGTATAAACAGAAAACTCTGTTTGGAGCATTTGCACCTACTATTCACAAGGATAACAGGTAATAAACAAAAGTCACCAGATTATTCTCAGGATAACCTTTTAGAAAGGGTTGAATGGTAAGGTAATAGCATAGTTTTTAAGAGACTCCAGTCTCAGTATGTATTAGCCATATCCAAAAGAGATCTAAGTAAATGCTGTGCCAAAAATTTCAACCATTCTCATGCTGGTTGATGAGACAAAAAATATTTTCAATTCTTCTTTTCAAAGAGAAAGATATTTTCAGCATCATTAAGGGTGAGATAGCACTTATCTTACTTAAAAGGTAGCCAATGAGTATTTGAGTTTCGTCCTTCATCATGTAATCTTTCGAGGAGGATTGCAGAGTTTCCATAATGATTTCATTATGTAGCTAAGTTGTGCCTGATCCCTGATGACTAAATGAACAAATGCCTATTATTATAACCAGTCCTGATGGGGGTTCCATAACTCTTTCAATGATACTTGAACAATCTTATACATGGTCTTCCTTTTTTTCTGCTTTTCAACCTTGCAAGGCAGAGTAGCTTTTTCATCATCTACTTGTCTCAAGCCCTGAGTGTGTGAATTTTTTGCTTGCTGATCATTGCCTCAAGGCACACACCCACAGAGTGGGCCTACTCGGGGTGCTGCCAGTCAAACAATGTCAGCTGGCGACCCCAAGGGGGAGAGCCTTCTCTGGGGTGGCACTCACCCTCTGGAACGATCTCCCCCCTGCTATACGAATGATCCCTGACCTTTGAACCTTCCGCCCGTGCCCTGAAGCCCCATTTGTTCCAACAGGCTGGCTTGGGATAGCTGTGCCCGGGTCCCCCTGCATTTAAAGTTTTAGAGTGGGTTTAGATTATTTTAAATAGTTTTATTATTTTATTATAGGAAATCATTTTTATCGCTCCCCCTTGTAAACCAGGCATTAATTAATGTTTTTACATGTTTTTAGTCTGTATGTTGTTATTGTGCTTTTATTGCCTGTAAGCTGCCCTGAGTCCTTTGGGAGAAGGGCAGGATATAAATAGAATTTTTTTTTAAAAAAAAGGCTATTAGAATCAGATCTCAAGACAACCCCTCCAATGGGACACTTTTCAGAACCATATGAAACCAGTGATGGAAAAAAATGTTGCCAAAATACACACACAATTAGCACCCTCTCATCCCTTACAATAAAGCAAGGACCAAAGCATCCTGAGAATGAAAACAGATCTCCTTTTGCAGGGCAAGAAAATGTTCAAGAAGATGGATTTTGAAATGTATAACTCAGATTTCAATATGATACCTATGACTGAAAGGTGTATCAAAATAAATAGGAATCACTGCCAGATTAAAAGCAATTAGATTTACTCTTGAGAAGCAATGTTTAGCATGCTAGGGGAATTATAATGGGTCCTACTGATACCTTTGTCTCTAATGGTTTGTTTCCTATTAAATTTGCTTAAGTTTGGTTGACATAATGAGATTTCAACAAAACTTAGATGATTAGCAAATAAGCAAACTTCTAAAGTACTGTGTACATGGCTTAATAAGCAAGTGTGGCTTGATCTATTTTCCCCTTTTCAGATATTTCAAACTGAAACATGTTACAGAAGATTATATTAAGCTGACAGAATACAAATCTGTAAATGACAAAACTATTTAAAATTCAATAAGCTTAAATGAGATGATTAAAAGGATGGATTTCTAGGTGGAGGGTCAATTAATCAGCTATTTTGAAAGGCAACTGCTTTTGAGAGACAGATTGCTTAACCACATTATCTTGCAGTGTCACCTACATTATATTAAATGTAACCTGTGGATGAATGAGTTTATGTGTCACGCTCATCCTGCACATGTGCATCACTGCAAATGCCCTTATTTTCAGAAACATTTTGATAGATCAGGTGTTTCCCAGGTCAAGCTAATAAACAATGATTCATTTAGGCCTTCAGCTCATTCCTATCTCTTGATGAAAAAGGTGAGGCTTGTGGGCAGGGAGAGATAAAAAAGAAGAGAATTTGATATTCAAGGCATGGGATCTCTCTTTCAATTCAAACAGTGATTTCTTTATAGTAGTTCATGACTCACAGGAAAAAAATGGTTCATGGGCTAGCACCAGCAGCATTAAGACAGTCTTTTCTTTTTAAAAAAATCAACCTAAACCGTAAAAAGTATATTTCACAAGCCAGCCTGGAAATCGTTCATGACTGAAGCTGAACTTGGCTCACTTCAGGGAATTTAGTTTGGATTGGGAAAGGGCATGAAAAGGATGACTTGCTGGCATTCTGCCTTAGCAGCAGGAGATGTAGCTTAAGGGGCTGCTAATTCTTTACATTATGTTTGACTGGAATCAGAAGGACATAGGTTTAACTGTAAAACATAAAGGGAGATTGCTGCAGGAAGCCAGGAATGGCCTGAAGCGCACCTTCCAACTCTTCTTAGTCATTTATCTGAGGCCAGCTCTCTTTCATAGCCCAACTGATGCCATAGAACTTTTGAGAAATATAATAATGTAGTCCATCTAGAACTTTCTCCATTAAAGACAACATTGGATCTGGGAATTTCATATCATTATATAGTGGGTGTGCCTTAAAGAACCCTCCCCCTCCTTTTCCACTTCCATATCTTTAGCAATAGGCTAGAACAGCGGCACCAGGGACCGGTTCCATGGAGAAAGGTTTTTCCGTGGACTGGAGGGGGGCACAGTTTTGCATGCTGCCTGCATTGTGCAAATGGAGCTGGCTTGTTTGCGCAGCCTGGTTGCTGCCATGCCACAAACCGGTGCTGGTCCACAGATTTGGGGTTGGGGACATTGGACTAGAACTCCTGCAATTAGCCAAATGACAGCTTGCTAACAGAGGACTTTTGAATTTAGGCTGAGAGCTGCAGGAAAACAGACCTAAGCCAAATTGCCCAAGATTACTTTAGAAGAGGGTTATGATTCATGCAAGAAAAGTATACCTGCTAAAATATGTGAGGATAGCATTATAAGATGGGATTATCTGGATTTTGGGATTTTGCTGTAGGAATACCCAGTATAGTACAGTTCTCAAGAGGTAGAATTCATTGATGGTAAACAACCTGGCAAAAGGGGAAATATTAATCAATTAATTCCATTTTGAAGTAAACTTTTTAAAGAGCAATTGTTTTAAAACATAAGAAAAACTTTTAATCTTAGTGTATTTAATAATCTTTTCCAAAGTTCTATTATTTCAAATGCATGTTATATATTTCAGCATATTAATTAATGTCTGATCTGGCAGATAATGATTGTAATTCCAAAACAGCAAGTGATATGGCCCAGTGTTTGCAAAATGTCAAGTTTATTAGTAGCCAAAGACACAAGCTGTTGTTGTTTTTAATTAACCTCTGAAATAGTACAATTAAGATTAACATCAATGCCATTTTAGGTTTCAGTGGTGCAGGGACCAACTTTAACAAGGAAAAAGTCCAGAGCAACTTTGATTATGTTACAGTTTAAATGTGAAAGACCAAACCAAAATCTGGATCAGTGTTTCTCAACCATGACAACTTAAGATGGATGGATTTCAAGTTTCATTATTGTCCATCCAGCAATTCTGAGAGTTGAAGTTCATCTATCTTAAAGTTACCAACAAAGAGAAATATTGGTCTAGAATATTGTGACGATTATTTCTAATCTATAAAACTATTATCAACACATTAGCAGTCAGATATGACTTTGTTTTAAAGCAAAACATAATTTTCTTTACTGATGCATATTCTGTACACATGCTTTCCTGCATTTTTAATAAGAATCTTCACTGGATTACTTGTATAAGATTTACTGTCTAATCAAGACAGATCCTGACAACTAATTGCTTCCTAAACTAATCTAATGAAATTATCTTCTTGGCCCTCATCCTACCCATAAAGTAGACTTTGCAGAGAGGAGAGGAGGCTGGGAAATGGTCAGACTAACATTACCTAACCTAAGAAGACAGAGACTTTTGTAAAAACCACATACTAGCAAGGAAATTTGAAAAGTAGAAGTGTGGAAAATGTGAGCAATTTTCAGCAACAATTTGGAAATGAAGCAGTCTGGCTATATAACTCATTAGGAAAGTTGAGAATTTGAGCAAATGGATCTGGAGAACCTGTCACCTGCTTGCTACATATAGCTCCTCAGCTGACCAGCACTTTTGTCTGAAAGGGTATATTCAGGACTCATGCTACTTATTCCTCCTGATGATTTAGAGCCCTTAGAAGCCTCCAGAATGCACAGAGGGGAAAAAAGAAAGCTAAAATGAATAAATGTACACTGATCATTCATTCCTCTTTTTCTGTCCTGTGTCATTTTTATATCTTATTATGAAGCTCCAATATTATAAAGTCAGGAAAAACAGAATATATTGAAGGGGAGGCGCTGGCAGATGTTCACTTTTTTAGTGTTACTATTTCTACAGTAAAAAAATATTTCCAAGAAATATGCATGGGAAATGAGACTATAAAACCATTTGGTCCAGAATCACTTAGCTTCATTACTCACAATGATCAGATCCAATCGTTACCTGATAAATCAGATCATAATAATCTGAAATATTCCATTATTATAGTCAATATGAATAAAAGCAGCTTTCCCGTTGAATTGATTTCTTGGTCTGGTCTAGCTAGTGGGACACGTCTAACTCTGCTCTACCTCTTTCTCCTTAATCTCAGCATCATTACAACTAAGATAGTTAACAGATGCCTATATAATTAAGATATCATTGCTAAGTGAAGATTGTTTTTATGCACCCACCCACACATGTTCTTTACAATGTAGTCTTTGAATAATGATGATTATTGGACCAGAATGTCCATTGCTAAGATCAATTGAATAGCTCAATGTTACATGATGGCATCACTTGGTGAGAGCAATCCCAGCAGTCGCCATTGCCATATTCTTGAGGATAGTGGGTCACTAAATGAGCTGCCAGGTTTTAACAATCAAAGTCAGAACGAAGGTTGGTAGGAAGTTGCAAGTCCCTGGTGGCTTGCACCAGGTCAGCAGGCTGGAAAGTGGTCGCAGTTTAGGCAATTTCAGACCCAGGGTGGCTACTGCTGGATGGCAAACTGTGAATGGGCAACTGAGAAGATCACATTTGCATTCAGGAACCCCTCCTTTTAAACAAGTACTTTCTGACCTTGGAGAGTTAAGCACTTTCTGTAGCAGCTCCAGTGGCAGGTTCCGCAGACATATCTGGGAGCCAAGCTGTGGGACAAGGTTAACCTCAGTCCATCTTTCACAGACAGCGATCAAGGAAGGCTGCTTATACTGTTTCCAAAGTGGGGACAAAAAGTGAAGTTAAAGAAACTCTGAACTCTAGAACCATCTTGTGGCGGAAACTGGAAATTAAACCACTGTATCTATATTTGAGTTAAGACAAGAAAGCAATATTCATTTCTTTTTGGGTGACAATTTAATAGTTGCAAATCTAATGTTATAAAATGAAAGTGCAACTAATACATTTAGAATTCCACCCAGGAAGAATTGCAGATCTCTGCTGAGTTTGTGCTAAGTTTCTGTACTGTATGTGAAAAATATCTGTTTTTATTACTAAATAATTTGAAGGGTATCTCTACAACCAGTGATCTGCAGGACTATTGGTCTCCACTCTGGAGACATTCCCAATTTCTTAAAAAAAAAAACTGTTTCCAGAAACCTCTTTCTTGAACAAGTAAAGGGCCTTTTCATTGAACAGATGGGTGCAAGTTTCATTAAAATGCACTAAGAGGCAACCAACTGATGGAAGAAAAAAAGGAAGTAAAGAAATCATCAGTATGTTCCAGGTTATCATCACAAATACACAAAAATTTGTACAAGCATAAGGAAAGCAAAATTTGCCTGTTAAGACTAGTGTATAGTAGCTTACTACTTGAAAAGCATCAAGTTTGTAGCTCACCTTGCAGCCTGCAGTATAATATCGACATACGTTGGCAGGACAGATATTACTTCTCATGATCTGGATGCACCTAGAGGGAAGAAATGATTGAGCTACAAGTGAGAAGAGAGTTAAGAAGGAAGAAAATATAAAATGCAAGCAATCCCTCTAGATTTTGGCACTCTATAAGCAAATGCCCACCGGATACATTTTTGCAAGTCATAGAATTTCTTTAGCCACTGGGTGGGAAATTCTGGTGTGTGCCTCAGTGATTCTTCAGAGAGTCATCTTGAATTAATTCTCTTCTTACCCAGGGTAGCCTAGCTCATTCTGTAGCATTTATCCTCCCAAGAGGCATAGTAGACTGTTGTTGCGGGGAAACAATATTTGTTTGGTTTGTTTATCTCATGTTTAATTACACAATTCTCTCAGGGACAACATGGTTTGCATTTTGGTCAAATGCTTTATTTCTCTGTGGGACAATTCAGGCTGCCCTTCCCTAGTGAACCAGATAAAAATGGCTCCTCTTTGTAGTCTCTTGGCAAAAAGTAGCTTCTTAGAATTGCTGGCCAATCTTGTCTGAATTTTGTATAAAGGCCATTTATGGACAAGACAGAAATGAAGGGAAATCAACGCATTCTGTGTTTTTAAAACAAAATTTAAGGGGAAGGAGAAATTAACCCAGGGCATCACACCAAGATGGAAATTAAACAATAATTCCTTTCTATTCCCTTTACTAAAATCACTCCTTTCCAAGTAGCAGGGAAACAATTATTTCCATCCCAGCAAACAGCAGATTTATGATAGTGGGACATCCTGGGATATGAAAGCATTTTAAAAACCTCGCCTCAGTATCAGAAGTCAGATATGATGTTCTTCTCCATCTGAAAGAATTGTTAACATTTTTTCCAAGACTTAATTACCCAATCTTTCAACTATCACCTTAAC
The DNA here is from genome assembly GCA_032468095.1 of Pareas carinatus. Lineage (NCBI taxonomy): Eukaryota > Metazoa > Chordata > Lepidosauria > Squamata > Pareidae > Pareas > Pareas carinatus. Next base: position 725 of record JANHFO010006690.1, on the reverse strand, counting down.
CATCTACATACTTATGAAAGGCAGAAGAGAGAAGAAACATCTTTCAGGATACCAATTGTGCACCAGGCACTATTGTTCTTTCATCACAAAACCTTTTTTGTTTAAATGTGGAAACTTGCAAGTTTAAGCTTGCCTGTGACAGTGAATGTTCATTCAACTTACTACTTCTCTAGAAATTCAAAGCATAAGTCCACCAATGGCTTAAAAATATGTTTAATCCATTAACTACTGAAGCTTTTCCCCCCAAGATCAGGAAGTCAATTTTGGAATCATATTTTTTATAAAGCACCTTTAAAACTATACAACTTAGAATGTCCATTCAACATTTCCTGGCAAGCAGATAGCAGGATCTTGTGTTTTTACTGGGTGAGAGGGATACATTTCAATCATTTTGTCACTTTTATATTGGCTTCAAAAGATGTAAGAGAATACAGAAAATTTTGCCAATGGTATTTAAAAGCTGATTTAGAAGTTCAGATACAAGACTTCGTGTGCCTGTTCTCGTCGGGGAAGGCAGCAGAGACTGGAGCTCTGGTCTCAAAAGCCTTGTTTTCTCCTGATTTGGAGACCCCGAAGGGTCAGATATCACCCTATAGGATATGATGGAGAAAGGGAGGCTGCTCAGGAATTGGGGTCAGATGGCAGTAGATCCAAATGTACTGGGTCTCTCCTAGACCAGAGGTCTCCAACCTTGGTCCCTTTAAGGCTTGTGGTCTTCAACTCCC
>JANHFO010006688.1:16313-33540 GCA_032468095.1 Pareas carinatus | reverse complement strand
GGTACTCCAAAATGCAGAATAGCAGAATTTGAAGGTACATTGGAAGTCTTCTAGTTCAACTATCTGCTCAGACAGAAAAGCCTTTGCCATTCTGGACAAATGGCTTCCAATCTCTTCTTAAATACCTCCAGTAATGGAGCATTCACAACTTCTGAAGGCAATCCATTCCTTTGATTAGTTGTTCTCATTGTCACAAAATTTCTTAATATTTAAAATTTAAAATTTAAAATATTAACCATCTTGAGTGGTTAACCATATAAAATATAGGACAAATAAAATGAGCTTAAACAATTAATAAATAGCTTGCTTGCTGTTTTTGTGGTAGATTTCAGTAAGGTGATATTAATGAAGAAATTTGCTCAGCTTTAGTTTATAAAGTGAAATTTAACTTTTTTTCCTGATTTGTTTGGAAGAAAAAAAGAATTGCATGGCCAACCAAATCTAGAGTTTTAAATATGATGTTTCCAATCATTGATTATATTATCATGTAGCAACTTTCAGATCAGTTGGAATGTGCATGACAAGAGTGAAATTAAATTGCTCCTGGAAACAGTTCTGTGTTAAAAAGAAACAATGAACAATTAGCCAAGGTTTCAGACTATGTTGTATTTGTAAATTTAGTCATTCCACTCCCCCACCCAAAGTCTAAAGGCTTTCATTACCTTTCCATGAATATTACTGAATCACTCCCACCTCCCTTGAGAGAGTGGGAGAAATGATCTTTTGTGGAAAGAATTGGACAACCCCCCCATCTTATGAAACAGGTACAAGGAATGAAACTGTTTGTAAGGTCACTGCCAAAGGGAATAAGGAGAATGGACAGAGTTGATATAAAATAATTGAAAAAGTAGAGAGCAGGACCTTATTTTATTTTATTTTTTATTTTATTTATTCAGTCGAGCATATATAAGGAAAAACAAGTATAAGTAGAAATATAGTTTATAAATATGTAGGTATAGATAGGCATAAGGATAAGCATATGCATAATAATAAATGAGTATGAATAAATGGGAATAGTAGTACAGGGACGGTAGGCATGGGACCTCTTAGGTATGGAGTGAGGTCCACTGTAGTTAGTTTAAGGTTAAAGATTTGGGGGGTTGAGGATGTAACAACAGTGTCAGGTAATGAGTTCCAGGCATTGACCACTCTGTTACTAAAGTTGTATTTTCTGCAGTCGAGTTTGAAGCGATTCACTTTGAGTTTCTATCTGTTGTTAGCCCATGTATTATTGTGGTTGAAACTGAAGTATTCATTCATAGGTAGAACATTGTAACAGGCAATTTTGTGTACTAGACTTAGGTCAAACCGTAGATGGTGTAGCTCTAAGCTTTCTAGTCTGGTGGCATAAAGTATTCTATTGCGAACTGAGAAATGGAGTATTCTTCTCATAAAATATCTCTGGACTTGTTCAATTGTATTGATGTCTGTTAAACAATATGGGTTCCAGGCAGATGAACTGTATTCAAGAATTGGTCTGACAAAGATTTTATATATCCTGGTTTGCAGTTCAATATTACTGGAAAAGAAGCTTCACAGAATTGAAGAGTTAAAAACTCTTAATGCTTTTTTGGCAATGCTGTTACAGTGTGCTCTGGGGTTTAGATCTTTTGAGATGAGTACTCCTAGGTCTTTGACAGAGTGAGGGTTATCTTCGAAGTCGTATTCACCTAGTTTGTATTTAGTGTTCTGATTCTTTTTACCAATGTGTAAGACGGAGCATTTGTTTGTAGAGATTTGAAGTTGCCATTTGTTCAACCATTCAGACACATAGTCAAGGTCACATTGTAAAGCTGTAGTGTTGTCTGTGGTGTTAGTTTTACGTCATCAGCAAAGAGGACGCAGTTGGTTCTGATGTGATTGCAAAGATTGTTTGTCTATATTAAAAATAGGGTGGGACCTATTTTTATATTTATAGTGCAGAATTATTGTTCTCCTGTCAAATTAGTCATCTTTTTATGTTTAGGGTCTCTTTCTTTTCTTTATGACTTTATATAACCTTTTGAAAAGCATTTGGCGTCACTGATTTGTGAGTGACCTTGAAGACTGATTGAATTTATACAGAAAAATATTTCTTGTCTGTTGTGATCTCTTTTGTATCTATCGCCTGTATCTTATAAAATCACCATACAGTATGATTCCTTTTGTATATGTTGTTTTCTTAAGGTTTCATCTTAAGATGTGGCTTATAAATTCCTGTATTTTTAATCTTGTAAATAAAAATGCCTATGTTTGTATTATGATTGTGTAAAGGTGTGAATACTTATTTGGAAGCAAGCCCATTGAACTTACAATGCAGGCTGAGCTGCATGAATCTCTTCTCATTGTCAGGAAAAATCTAAAATGTCATTACTGCATACTTATGAGTCAAGGCTAATACCACTCAAACCACCACTAATGTGTGAATAATAGTTGACAGTTTCCAAAGTATACTAGTCAAATACAATTTAGATCAGATGTTTAACATGGTTTTATGGCTCACCACATATTCTGTTGCTGCATAGCTAGAGATTCTTAATACCTCATCAACCATTTTGAGTCAAATATAATTGCATAATATTGCAATGAAAATGTATGATGGCATTTTAAAGTGTATTCATGAATATTTTATTCTATATTTTAATAGAATCATGGAGTTTAGTAGATTTTTATATCTTATAAATGTGCAGTCTGAATTATTTTATAGTTCATTTTAATTTTCCAAAATGTTTCCTTCAGTTTGACTTTAAATTATTTCCACCTGGTTATCATATTATATTAGTCCCTTCATCTCATAGATATAAATTTCAACTGGAATTTCTTCTTGCTAAAATGTTACATGTAGAATATCACTATATGTTCAAATAAAAGTAAAGCATTAAAACAAACTGAAATCACTGAGATTATTGCTCATGATATATAGCTGCTCATCTCACAGCTGTTACTCTAGGTAGTATAGAACCTTGTAGATCAGGACAAGTGGAACTGGTGCACAACTTATGCAAAGGTCTTTTGGGCACAACTACCACCTGTTCTTTGAGCAGGAGTTGAGTCCAGAAAGACCTCCAGAATGGTCACAATATATATTTGGGACAGTGTAACCCTATACAGCACCAAAGATGGTAAATTCCGAGATCTCAAAGTCATAAAACCCAAAGTCACTGAGTCTTGCCAAAGTTTAATTGAGGCCTGTTCTTCTTGATCCAATCCCCCACACTTTCCAAATACTAAGACCAGATTTCTATACAATCATTAATTGCCATATTTCTTGTTTAGATGCTGTTTTGTAAATGACTTCTTTGCTGTTCCACACAACTAACAACATACTGTTGTTTATCTGAGGATAAAATGCCAGAAGATTAGATTTTTGCCATCTAACTGCTATATTTGATATATTTCAAGGAGGATAAAATTAGGGCATTTGAACAAATTGGTCTGTTCTTTATGCGACCAGGTTAACTCTTTGAAGGCTTTGCTGAAGGAATTAAAATCTTCCTTGGTAATTTTGGTTTTGACTGAATTGTCTCTCAAAATCTGGGTCACCTGGAATCAGTCTGGAGCAATATATGGCACTCACAGCCTGTAAAAGAGTAGGATACTCTAAAGCAGTGTTTGTCAACCTCAACAAGTGTAAGAGGTATGGACTTCAATTCCCAGAATTCCTCAATGTCAATACTCAACCAGTATTCTGGGAATTGAAGTATATTCATATTAAAGTTGCTGAGATTGAGAAAAACTGCTCTAGGCACTGAACTCTAGTGCTCCAGAATGACTAATCTCCCAAATATACTCTCCATGTCTGTGTAGCCATAGTCCCCTTCGTAGATAAACAACAAAATCAAAGAGCAGCAGTCTCTTCTTGCTCATCTGGAGCTTGCTTCCTACATAAACCTGTTCATAGTTTAAGTGTTAAAGTAGGATTGTAAAGAACCAAACTTGAATTTTGTTTTCAATGGATTACAACCAGGTGGTGGCATGGGTGGGTGAGGTGTCTGGTTACCCTGCCTCTTAACATTTATAATTTCCATTTCAGCCTAGCAGATGCAGGAAAAGAAAGGTATCTTTTAGATGTCAGTAAATAACAATAACAAAACTAAAAGTGATAACTGCAATGATGGGTGTAACCATCACTTATAGTTCGCTGTTGACATAATTCCAGTTCGCCACAGATAATTTAGGACGATAATTCTGGAATGATCTCTGAAAGCAATATATGTTGATCTACATCACTATTTCTCAACTTGGCAACTTCAAGGTGTCTGGATTTCATGTCCTAGAATTCCCCAGTCAGCAATGATGGGTAGGGATTTTGGGGAGTTGAAGTCCACAGATCTTCAAGCAGCCAAGTTTGAGAAACAATGACCCAAGTCTTCCAGGAATACTGGGTTACAGATCCTCCATTCTGGCAGAGACTAGATTCCACGGGACTACTGTTGAATTGCAAAAGGACCCTATATTTGTAATTATATTATTGTCATCAACATTTCTCACCACTTTAGTTGTTGCATCTATAGGTATGAATACCAGTTTAGCCTTCGACATTCAGAACCTCAGGTGATGCAGAGAACATGTTTCTGTTGCATATTCTATAATTGCAAAGCATTGCGGCATTTCAAGAGCTTATAATTAAGAGTGGCAAAAGCTGCCTTTTTTTGGCAACTGTGAACTGTACAAACTGTTCCTTTGAATTCCCAGAGAAATGTCCAGTTTAAAGCCCTAAATACTATAATTTTGAACACTAAATTGCAATGCTATGCTTCTTTCTCATTTTGATATTATTCTGCTTGAAACAAGGGTTTTTAGGTGAAGTGAATTTTTTTTTACTAGCAACCTGAATCTTTGTTCTTCCAATCTCTCTTCAATTAGTATGCATTGCCCATAAACATTGTGAGAAGGTTGAGCACTGATGACCACTGGCATCCATATTGATTCCTGAATTATATTATTTCCAAAGTGACTCAAATATATATGCTTCAATTTGTTGTAACTTTAAGCATAAATACTGTAAATTATGAATCCCATTATTCTTTTGGTGCAATTTCTCTCTTTGTCAAAAAGAGGTGCCATATATTGGTGTGACATTTCATCATGCATAAACAAATTCCCACAGCTTTTTTTTCATTTAAAAGAAAGAGGGAAGGGAAATTTTGGTTTTGTGATAAGGGCAGATTGGAAAGAAATGACTTGTGACTATTTTCCTGCTCACCATCACCCACTCGTATTTCAGGTTGGAATTCAGCCACATAAAATTACATTTGGGAGATCCAAAGGTGGAGATAGCTTGAGGATGATTTGGAGGATAAATATATGCCTTTCTAGTCAGTTTTTTAGTAACAGCTGAAAGCAGCTGCAATGCTTTAAACTGTACTTATTAAAGCTACTTAAAAGGGGGGGCTTGCAAATCTAAATCATATGATTAGACTCAAATCCCTTTCCACAGTATAATAAAATAGTACAATAGAGGGATTGCAATTTAAAAAAAAACAAAAAACAAAATACTTAATGTCTCATGTCTATCTTTCTCTCTGCCTGACAGATTATTACTGCAATTACTAAATCATTTAGCAAAATATTGGCATATTTGCTTCATAAGGTATTGCTACTAGGATTGTATCTATGACTACAGCTACTATTACTGATATTTATCCAAGGCAGGTTACAATTTAAGTTCAGTGAAAATCTTGAATTACTATACTAAAATAAAGTTTAAGTAGCACTTGTTCTCAGATATGACAGCAAGGGTATTTCTTAGAAGTCAGAATAGTTAGCCTCTGCAGAACCCATTGTAGAAAGATGTAAATTATTTTTTTTAAAGAAATCCAGGTACCACTTAATTCTTCCACCACACTAGTCTTTTAAATTAGAATGCCCCAACTGAACATTGGCCCTATTCAAGTGGTAAAATTCAGTTCTCCTAATATACACACAGATACTTGTATTCCTTGCTAACCTCTAGAAAACAAGATGAGGAATATCCAGCCCTCCTTATGTTACTGAATTTTTATTTTTAGCATCTCTCACTCTAGCTGGTACAGCTAAGAATTGTTGGTTTTGTAAGTGACAGAAGTTCTTGACACTTGGTTTAAAGTTTCTCAGGTCTTGGGCAAATTCTTTCATCTATGCAACTATAAAACAAGAGGGTGCTATTATTTTTTATGCATGTTTCTCCTGCAGACCTATTTTAAGAACTGAAGAAGAACATGAGCATGTCTATAAAATAATGAAAGTTATTCCTGATATCAATGAACAACTATCTGACGAACAGATGAAGGAAATCAGCAAAGTAGTTCTAAGAGAATACTGGGTGAAGGGAAGTACAGGTAGGTAAACATAGGTTTTTTAAAAAGTGGTCAGTGATCTAGCTAGTGTAATGGTGGAACTTGTAGTACAGTTTTATTATGGAATCAAAGCTACACCAAGCACTGGACCAATTTTATTAGATTAGGTGTGTAATTACTTTTCTCCCCTATGGCAGACAATTTTAGCAAATAACTTTCTATTACAAGATTACATATTTTACATATCTTTTATTTTTTTTCTTGTTCCAACGACATTGACTTTCATCTCTATTCTAGTGCTCAAGTTTATTTCTTGCCTCCTGTTCTATAATGGAAAGTAAAATGTCATTATTCTGCTAGAAAGATAGATGTGAAAAGTCCTTTTAATGAGAAATGCAGATATGGTGGCCAATTTTTTTACCATTAGATTATGTTTTTTTTCAAATACTAAAAGTGGAATCTTTTGTTATTAAATCATCTGGTTTAACATTGTAACTTTTATCCTTCTTCCAAATTCCTTATCTATATTAAATCGTCCTTTTTCTTTCTAACATTTGATTCTTCCTTGCGTGGCACTCTCAAATATGTTCGAGGTGCATCTAATACTGATTCTATGTGTAATAAAATGATGACACACCCAGAACATCTGTTAACCACCCACAGTGTATTTATATAAAGTAAACATTAAAAAACTCTAGAGATAAAACAATGGTTACCAGTATAGAGCCAAATCAGCATATAGAACTACCAAACATACTTTCTCCAACCTTTAATTTGCAACCATAATGCTGGAATATGCTAGGGTTGATAGTGTCACCAACTGCCAAGAGATTAAGAAGATCCATAGACTCAAACAGCCTCTGTTTCTTACAGGAAGTCAGATAACAAGGTATTCATGGGCAATTGTCTTCCAGTAAAGACTAGAAACCAGATTAAAAAATGTTCTGGTATACATCATACATTTTGACCATATATCTGAAAAGCAACATTTAGTTGCCATGAAGTCAAATAATTTTATTTTCAAAATGTCTCATAAATTAATTTTAACAAGTCTTTGAAGGATCCAATCATAATTTTAGAAGCTGATGGCATTCTCTTCTAATTCAACTGCAGATTGAATTAGGTACCTGCCCAAAGATTTAGTAAAGTCCCTAGCTTCCTCACAGATTACCTTCATATAAGTAACACTCATCCTCTGCAGAAGCATAATGTGTACACACACACAAAAGGGAGTTGAGTTGTAGTCTATATCCTCACAGTTTTCCCCAAGCAGCTGCCTCAAATGAGTAACCACCATTGTGTCAGAAAAAGGAGAAGAGATCCTTACTCTTTTTCTGATTCTCTCTTTCTTTTTCCTTCTATTGGAACTGGCAGTAGTTGGATCCAAAAAATAAAGTTCATGAATGGGCTGTAGTAACATAGTGAGTAATATACAGACAAGGGAGATTTCACCCAACTTCCTCCTTCCAGACTGAATTCAGCATTGATATAGAAAAATAAAGTGAACTTACTCTAACGTTTTTCTTTATACATTATAAAAATTCATCTCAATGCTCATTTGTTTCAGTTCACCAAAAAGTCATTCAGAATTACTCTATTTTCGATAAAACATAAGAGTTCCAACTAGGACCTTTATATTATCTTTTAAAATAAACTAGTCTTGTCTGAGTTGGCAAAATTTGAGAAATCAAAATTCAAAAGATAATAATATTTGAATCAATCTAATATATTCATTGATAAGAGTTGACTATTGTACTGATTCTTTAAAATACAAATATAAACCAACTAAGAAGAATATAGCAACCAAAGAACATGTTATTAATATACAGACTAAGCTGTAATCTGAGCAGACAGGAAATACATTAGCATAAATTAAGAAAAAGGATGATTTTAAGGTTAATATTTGTAATTGGATTGATTGGGGTGAAAACTGGGAGCTTATTTAGAAAACAAAGCAACTTTATTCAAATTTTGTTTACTATCTTGGCCACCAGGACAGTTGTGTTGGATTAGATGCTCTATTGATTTAATATATTCAGTAAAACCTGCAATAAGGTGGCATAGAATGAGGTCTAAATTTGTGGCGCATTAATGTGCAAATGAGATAAAAGGTAATCTTAATGATTCAGACTGCCACATTATGCTTTTAAAGAAAAAGCAGCTCTGCATCAACATGAAATCTTTTCCAGTTCTTTGAACCTAGTAAAGCAATATTTCAATCTCATCTGATTTGACAGGCTAAAAATAAACCAAAGACTGACTTCTTCCTAAGTGAAACTGACTTTACAAAAATAATGCATGCCTGATGAGTCCTTAATCTCCCCAAATCATTTTATATAAGAAATTCAGGAAGGCTAGAGATATGAAAAGTAGTGAGGTTGTTTCTATTAATGGTTCCTTCCTCATATAACTCCACAATAATAACAGCTTCATTTTTTAAAAAAAAATGTATTGCAAAGACTTTACATGCATTAAATCAAATATGCTCTCACATCAAACATCCACATGTTTGACAGGTCTAATGTCATGCAGAAAATTGCAATAAGACATACATGACACATACAAAGGGATATCATGAACCAACACCAAATTTTGGGTACCTGAATACCAACATCTGGCACAGATAGATAAGGCACAGTATTTGTATCAAGATGCACTTGTCTGCCTTGCCTTTTCCTCTCCTATGCCCCCTAGCAGACATCCATAATGTCTCGGCTGAACCTAAATTTGTGTTTATTTGTGCATGTGTGTTCCTTTGAGTTAATCTTGACTCCTGATGACGGCCTGGACAAGTCTCTGAGTTTTCCTGCAAGGTTTTTTCAGAATTGAGTGCCCACAGCCTTATTCCTAGGACTGAAAAAAAGATTGACTGACCCAAGATTATCAACTAAGACAAGACTAGAATTCCTGGTCTCCTGGTTTCTAGCCTGACATTTTAACCACTACATCAAACTGACTCTCTAAAACAGTCTTACATGGATAGAATTAAGAATACCATTTTAACATTGTTGATTTTACTACTGACAGTTTCTTGTTGCCCTTAAGACTTCCACTGCTTAACAGTAACAGCAAATCTAAGCACATCTTTGTATGTTCTATTATGAAGAGTTCAAGATGAACTCTTCACATTTGTGAAAGGAGAAATTACACTGAATGCAGAAGAATATAATAGTAGCATGGAACTTGTGCCATTGTTGTGCTAGGGTGTGATTAAAGTAACCACTGATATATTACCAGAAAAATGAAAAAATAGCATCAAGAAAACAGAAATGAGACAGTTGAGAGTTATCTAAAATTTTCTAGTGCTAATTGATATGTGCAGGAAAAAAGTATGCATAATTATAATAATTTCAGTAAAAAGCAATATAATTTGCCACATTGGAGAAAGTTTTGTGCCTTTTCAGTCTGCAACATTGGTGGTCATTTGTATGTTAAACAGATGGTCAATCAAACCAACATCTTCAAATGAAGAATGTCCTCTAGCAGTTTGTAAAGTAAAATAATGTGTGAGATTGCCAGCACCAATTGTTCTTAATTTAATGCTTTCTAAATCTTTCTGAAAACAGATGCAAAATGTCTGCAAAATGTTGCTCCCATAAATGAGGAATAGTGTCAGCTATTGTCACTACTGCACTGTTACATTTTGAAGTGTGAAAAAGAGGGGAGAAGTTAATTAGTCATTTGATCACTCCTATCATTTGAAACCATTTATCCTTGACACAGTAAAGTCAGAGTTTTCACCATGAACATGCATGGTAAAAGTGTTCTTCTAGAACTTTGGGAACTAATTGGAATGTTGAAAAATACATTCTGGGCACAGTTGGAATGTGGAGAATACATTTTATGCCCATTTGAAAAGTCTCCAACCACAAAATAGCTGCTATAGAATAGCAAAACACTGCCTTCAAAATACATTCTCTCTTCTCTTCCTTCTCTTTGGCCTTTCTCGGGGCAGGGGACCATACCACAAAGTGCTAGCTGCATCCTTCCAATACTTTTGTTTCCTTTAAAAAAAAGAATAAAGCTTTAGGGGCTGCTGTGCAGGTTCAGAAGCTGGCTGGAAATAAAGTACTGTAGATGCTAGAAATCAGCACTTACCCAGTTTCCACATTTTGTTTCAAATGGAAAGGTTTTATTTTAAGAAAAAAATGTCAGATAAGCTGGGAGTGTAGATGATACCAGGAGAAGCTGGGGCATATGGTGTCTTCATAGAGAATCAGGTTCTACACATGTACACACTCTAAGCTGGGTGCAAATATATAACAGACATCAATATTCGGACTGTACATGTGTTTCACTATTCTCTTCCCACTATAAAATAAGGGTTTCATGGCTAACTATTTGACAGGCTATAGCTTTTGTCAGATGAACTACATGCCTGTTGGTGATCAGTGACATTGTAGGATCAAATAATTTACCATCTCAGAAGTCATAGGATCATGTATGTTTCATTTAGATATGGGTGTCATTAATCAATCATGCATTCTTCTGAAAGCAAAAGAGGAAAGTTGAGTGGTTCCAATATGTTTCATGAAAATATGTTGACTAGATTACACTTGTAGGTTTGATATACCTCTGTATGCTGTAAGACATATTACTTTATTTTCTGTAACTGGTTGTGAAATTATGATCTGCTTCTACTTTAATTTTAATTCCAGTGGATGCAAGCCAAGCATTCTATATAATACTTAGAGGTTCTGTTAAACCACAGACAAAACATTACAAAAGACTTATTGGAGGACATTTCGTTTCGGTGCTTTCTCCACCGCCTTGTGTTGCAAATGAATCAAACCCAACCCTGTTAGAACCATCTATTGTGGTAAGTTTAGCAGAGATCCACTATTGAGCAAATATTAACAGAATATTTGATAAGGTCAAACTGGATACCCTACATTTTTATTTTCAAACAATTGTTTTAAAACATATAAGGAAAACAGGAGTGAAATATGCAAAATGTGATCAAATGCCTTCAATAAAAACCATTTTTATTTGTCCTTTCAAGTCAATGAAGATTCTTGACAGTTTTCTTGTCAGTATTCTCATAAAATTGTTTGCTATTATCTCCTTCTTAAGGCTGCAAGAGAAGACTGACTTAAAGTCACCCTGCTAAGCCTAAAATGGAACAAAAACTCACAGTCTTCCAATTTCTAGCCTGGTGCCTTGGCATCTTCTCCTCAAGGTTATTCAGGGATCATCTCCTATAGGTGGTCAAGGAATTGCTTGCATACAACAAATATGTTTCTAAGCATACAACCTTTTTTCTTGTGATATTTCCATCTTTGGCTATCAGCCGTAATGGTTAAACAAGCTCTCACATTTACTAATAGTATTGTTTTACATTTACCTCTTATTGAACTTTCCTTAATGTATTGCCTTGGTAAAATAGTGGTTTTTGAATTCTGTGTAGGTCTAGTGGGTGTGCGTGTGTGCTCCGTCTGTAGTCTTGACTTCTGGAGAGAGAGAGAGAGAGAGAGAGAGAGAGAGAGAGAGAGAGAATCTATTGTTCTTGTAAAGCAAATGCACATTTCTACAGGACCTTATAAATACTACTTATTGAAAAATAAATGTATTAAATAAATATTTTGCTACATTAATTCTGGCATTGAGAGCTTTCTTGGTGTAGTAATTAAGATTAGAGCTCAGGAGACTATTAGTTCTAATTTCGTTTTAGGCACAAAGTCAGCTGGATGGTCTTGGCCCAGTCATTTTCTCTTAGCCCTAGAAAGGAGACAATGGCAAATGACTTCTGAATAAGCTTTCCAAGAAAACTACAGGGACTTGTCCGAGCATTTTCTGAGTATTAGACATGACTGAATAGAAGAAAAAAAAGATTCTGGCACTAACAACGACAATTGAATTACCTTATTTAATTGCACCATTTTATATGTTCTGGAAAAATTGACAATAAAACTGTACTAACGTTGATTGAAGATTGTGTAATTATTCAAATTTTCTGAATTTTTAAAATAAAACTAAATAATAAAATATGTACTGCCATCAGAGATGCTGGGCCATTTTGATTAGAGCCTCTCCAAACAATCTGAAAATACTTAAATATAACACAATTTTAATAGGAAGAATTAACATCTGTGATTTTTTTTCTTTTGTTTAATTAAACCCCAGTCATCTTTTGAAATAGATGAAGGGAATTCTATATCATATAGAATTCTAAGCTAATCCCCACCTCATATCTGTTTAACAGTTTCATTGTTCATCTTAATTAGGAGGTAGGCACCCTTTAGATGCCTTTATTAAAATTGGTTGCACTGTTACATTCTCTTACAAACTCTTTATTGTCATGTTTTAATGAAACTTTTAGAAGCAGATTTTGTTTTGTTTTGTGCTACTTTTTCCTTATAGCTCTATTGGAAGTGAATGTGTATGCTCAGTACAATGCTGCATGATAGTCTTGTTCTGATGGTGTTATTTTTCTAGTTAACTCACATAATATTTTCTTTAATATAATTGTATTGAAAGTTTAAAAAGCAAGAGTTAAATTAATACAAATTAAAATAAAGTAAGAAAAAAAGAAAAAAGTAGAAGAAAAATGGTAAAAAAAGTAAAAGTAAATAAAGAAGTGGCTTCTGATCAACTTTACAGCAGTTACAAGTACAATTTGCATTTACCGCTTTTTCTGATGTTACATCACAACTCTCTTCTTTCTATAATCTATGCTAACTAATCATCAAAACCATAGATCTAAGTTTAATATTGTTGCATTTTTGATTTGTCGAGGCATTGAAGAGGCAAGGAGATTTATTGCAAGTCTTGACAGGCACAGGAATAGGAACAGAAGCAGCAAGGATTGCTGCGCAGGTCTATTTATACTGTTAAGGCACTAGGCGGCAACCAATGATATGCAAGAAAACTTCCAATCCAGGAGACAGGAAGGCTGGGACCCTAATGGCCCATCTACTCAACCTCTAATGGCTCATCTACTTTCAATGAATCAGCAATTTAGATAAGCTATTTTCTTTTTTACACAAAAAAATCATAAATGCTTTCCAGTAAGCAATAAATATAGATATTGTCTTTTCTCTAATCAAACAGGTCAAATTTGCCATCTCAGCAATTTCTATCATCTTCATCGATTATTTCTCTGCTGTGCTTGTTGCCAGATCTTTCCTTCTTAATGCCACAGTAATCTTGCTGCAGTTACCATATACAAAAACAAAGTTTTGTGACCTTTTTCCAACTGTTCATCTAATAGCCCCAAGAAGAAAAGTTCTGGTTTCAGTTATATATTAACATTTAAAATCCTCTGAATCATGGTATGCACTTGAATCCAAACCTTTCTACCTTTTTTGCACCAAATGACCTACATTAAAACTTAATTAAAAATAAACAGGACAAGCGACAACAAACATTCCTTTCTTGTCCCTTTTTGTATCCCACAGGGTTATGTTAGATTGTCATTGACAATTATTTCCCCTTTTGGATCTTACCCATTTAGTAGCATTCGCTCCAAAATTAATATCTTCCAAAACTTTAAAAGGAAAGACCAAGTCCAAATTGTCAAAGGCGTTCTCTGCCTCTAAGAAAATAAATGCCACTTGGTTTTCATTACTGTTCCAAAATACCAATAAAGAGCTTGGTTGTTTTCTTGCAGACATTTCATTACTCAAACTAGGTAACATCATCAGTGTTAGCAAAGAGTGCAATTTGCTATCAGTTTATATTCTGGTGGCATGCCCTGTCAGTGTTGGTGGTGTTAGAGATTCTTTGATTGGGTTGTTTGCTGTTGGTTTCTTTGGCAGTTTCTGGGTTAGGGCATTACTTATATTAATCAAGTAAACAATATACTAATCAAGAAACTGCCCAATCAAAGAATCTCTAAGACCACCCCCACCAACACAGACAAGTCAAGCCACCAGAATATAAACTGACAGCAAACCGCACTCCTTACTAGCACTGATGATGTTACCTAGTTTGGATAATGAAACACCAAGGACCCCCTCATATTCCAAAATATGTAACCCATTTATAATATTGTCCCTTAACTGTCTTTTAAGTAAAAATTCCCATTGATCCTCATGGATGAACTATTTTGAACCTTTCAGCCACAATAATTATAAACAATTTATAATCATTATTCAATAATGATACTAGCCGATAGTTTCTTGTTGAGATCAAATCTTGTCCCTCTTTAAGTATTCATGTTGTATTAGCCTTTTTTTTACCTTTCTGGCATCTTTCCCTTCTGTAAAATGGAATTTATTGTATGTAAAGATTGTATAGATTAATCCACTATATGTAAAGGTTGTATAAATTAATCCACAAAGTATTTACATTAAGTAGCCAGACCAGTTTTTCCCCACCCTGTTTTAGTCTTTGCACAAACTTCCCTTATTGTTATGGGTTCATTCGTAATCTGTTTCTGCTTCTCTGTAATCTTCAATAAATTTTGTTTCTTTAAATATTCATCTATTTTCTCCAGGGGAATTTCTTCTCCTTTGTATAAATTGGATAAACTTGGTGAAATACTTTTTGCACGCACATATTGTATGTTATTACAGTATCTCCCTCCTGTAGCTTCAATATTCTTTTCTTTTCATAATTTGTATGCCAAATTATGAAAATTGCTTTATTTGCAAACTCAAATCTTTTGTTTTGCATAATACATTTATATTTCCATTTCTTTTAGTTTTAAAATTGATAACTGTCCCCCAAGCTTAACTTGTTGAAATATATTTGTCCTCTTTTATTTGTCTTCTTTTTTTCTCAATCAAAGTAGATTCTATTTTCTCTTGCCTCTTCTTTTTGAGTTCACTATTATGTTGTATAAAGTAATTTCTCATTAAAGCTTTGCTTGTGTTCCAAATCATTCTTACATTTGTACCTTAAAATTATTTTCATAAAAACTATTTAAATTTCTTTTTATAGTACTCCAATATTGCTTCTTTTTGTAACAGCATTTCATTTAACCTCTATCTGAAAGAACTGGGTTTTCTTTAAAGACTAACTGGATTACTATCAGAAAAGATGTATTCTTAATTAATTAAGAAATTAAGAATATTTTTATGGCCACTCAATTCACTCACAGTGACTCGGGAGGCTTACCGAAATTATGTAACTTTTTGAATCTTTGCAGTCAGATTGTGCAGAATCCAAAAAATATTTGTTCTTGAAAAAGATTTACGTGCTTCAGAAAAGTAAGTTTGAATTGCCATTTTTATGTCTCCATGCATCAACAAGCTCAAAACTGTCTATCAAATGAAAAAAAAAACCTTGTGTAAATCTTGTGCAATTAATATTTTTCTCATAAGTTCTGTCTATTTGTGGAGAGATTACTCCATTCTAATCTTCCACTAGCCAATTTTCATAAGAAAATCCAATAGTCTGTCCATAAATCCTTTATAGAACATTGATTTATCCTCATTTGGGGCATAAATTCAATAAATATCAGAATCTTAAACCATGCAAATTAACTTCGACCCCAACATATCTATTATGCTCACCAATCAGTATAAATTCTGGTTGTAGTTGGGGGATATTAAACAAAACAGCTTTATTGTCAGTTTTATAATCTTGATCATACAAATTTCAAAGTCAACTGTTGTGTCCACTGAACTTTCTTGTTTCATATTAGCAATGGTTTTGGATTCCTTTAGGGCAAATGATGTTAGTTCATTTCAGTATAAGTGGTTCAATTATACATCTTTAGATACCTTGAAACACACTGTTCATGATACATTGCTACAACCTATCATCTATCTTATGTAAAGAACTTTCTCTTGTATTTATTAATAAAATTAATCATATGGACATACAGGCAAATAGTCAAAGTATCTGAAATCAGTATAATCTATTTTTATTTATTTAGCTAAATGGCAGGGTCTGCATCTATGAAATAGAATAGAATAGAATAGAATAATAAGAATGGAGGAAATAGGTAAAGTAAAGGTAAAGGTTCCCCCGGCACATGGATGCCAGTCATAGCCTAGGGGTGGTGCTCATCTTCATTTCAAAGTCGAAGAGCCAGCGTTGTCCAAAGACGTCCCTGTGGTCATGTGGCTGGCATGACTAGATGTCAAAGGTGCACAGAGCGCTGTTACCTTCCCACCAAAGTGGTCCCTATTTTGCTACTTGCATTTTTACATGCTTTCAAACTGCTAGATTGGCAGAAGCTGAGGCAAGTAACGGGAGCTCACTCCATTATTCGGCACTAGGGATTCGAACTGCCTAACTGCTGACCTTCTGATCGACAAGCTTAGCATCTTTATCCACTAAGCCACCAGTAAACCAGTTAAATACAGGCAAAAGATTAAAAATCTGAAAGTCTATTCATTATTTAAAAAGAACATAATCTATATGAAAATATTAGAGATATAATTCAGCTTTAAATGAATTTGAGATTTTAAGAAACAGCAACATTTGCATTTTTGTCTTTTCTTGTTTTGAAAGCATACTGATTTGACTGTACAGAATATGGCTATAAAAGCATGTCTGAGAAAGGTCACTATTCAAGAATATATCCCTAATTGGAGATAGACAATAAAAATCCACCCAATTTGTTCTGTAGTTTTCTTCTCATAAGAATATGTTTACAATTGGGGAAAATTGCAAATATTTTGATGGACAAAAGTAAGAAAGCAATTTTCTACTCCATTCTTCAAATGGTATTTAGAGCTACATCCATGCTCAGTTGGCTTCAGGGAGCTGAGAACATTAACTTATGGTCTAATGGTAATCAACTTCCTTAATATTTATTTATTTCATAGCATTTATATACTTCCCCACTTATGGACAATGTACCATATTTTTTGCTCCATAAGAGGCACCTAGTTTTTAGAGGAGAAAAACAGGAAAAAAATATTCTGAATATTCTCCTCCCCTCCTCTTCTACTGTATTTCCCAAAAATAATACATTGTCTTATATTAATTTTTGTTCCCAAAGGAGCTCTAGGTCTTATTTTAGGGGAAACGTGGTAGATCGCCCACCCCCACCCCTGAATATCACCCGACTTCCC
>JANHFO010006687.1:14393-29718 GCA_032468095.1 Pareas carinatus | reverse complement strand
CACCAGCCTGAAGATGGCGAGTGAGACCTCGCTGAAACGTCGACTGGATACACTAATTCCTACACGGGAAAGACTCGAACACACCTAGACCTACATACCTGTACCCATGAAAATCTATGAAAACATAACTATATCTATCTACCTACCACCTACCTGTCTGTCTGTCTGTCTGTTTCTCTGTGTGTATGTAAAAGTAAAGTACAAATTAATCATTGTCTTGTACCTTCTGCAATTATTAACATTTTTGTTATGTATATTTTTATACATATTTGAAATTATTTACATTGATCTACTGTTAATGTAGGTATGATTTTGAAAATGCTATTTCTTACACGAGTTAACTATTTACAAATATGATAACTTTCTTCCTTATTTCTTTACAGGAAATTTTCTTTTCTTTAGGAAAAAGAGAATTTTGGGAAGCCTCATGAAAAATTTCAAAAGAAGTCCAGATGTAAGTGGACAGAATATATTTATATACTTGGAATTTATGAGGGTAAATCAGAAAAAAACACCTCCATTTGATTATCAATGACAGACACTCGCAGATACAGAATTGCTATTATACACATTATAAAACTACAACATTACATTACTTTTTGATATAATCACATTTTAAATTGAAGCTTTTGTCATAATGTCTTACAAGGTTTGAAATTCCTTCTACAATGACAACTCCCTCCTGGGAATAGATAACCCACAAGCTATTCAATTTCTATAGGTGGAAAAGAAGCAGGATGCTACGTTTTTGGCCATATAGCAAAGGCATGACTGCCTTAACAGTTTTTATTAAACTCCAATTTGTGAGTTGAAACAAACTTGGAGAGCTGCCCATTTTTGGGATCAATACAATACATTTTGAAACTGCTATAAAGCACACAATGCAACACATTAACTTAATGAATACAGAAACACTGCCTGATTAGCTTAGTGGATCAAATGCATAGACAAAATCCCATACATAATATCAACCTCATAAAAAAGAATAAAACCATTTTGAAATTGTCAAATATGGAAGGAAGAAACAATGGGTAAGGAAAGAATTAGCCCTCTGCTTTTTTATTATAACAACCAATACAGTCCTCAAATAATAGATGATTTCAAGAATAACCTAACGTTTACTTAATATTACTAACTATATGCACTGTTTTGTCTACATTTGCCTTCCATCTCTCCCCCTGCTCAATAATCTCAGGCAGAATCCTTCTGTAAGGGAAGCTAAATGCATTATTTATGTGAACGAAGATGCTAGAAAGTCTATATAGCCTTTGAAATGGCAAGTCGTAGTTCCTGGCAAAGAGAAGCAGGAGCCTCTGTATTAGGTGATGAGACAGATCTAAAGTCTTGCCAAATAGAATTGCTAAGTAATAACAAACAATTCTGGGGAAAAATTCATATATAATTTTGGAAGAACAGCCCAGCAGACAGTCTCAAATTGCTCTTGTAGCAATTAACTGATTGTAAATGGTTCAGGCATTTCCTTTGATCTATTAATGTGATTAAATGTAAATGTATTTACTCAGCAATTTCTAAAAGGCACACAGTGAACACAGTGATAGAAATTAGTGCCTAGAGGTAGAACAAAATGAGAAATGTAGTTCCTCTTATAAAACACACACACACACACACAAAGATTCTTAGTTTTTAAAACAACAACAGCAACAACTGTGGAAGGCAGGAGGGCAACATTTGCTTCCCCAAAAGTTAAGAGACTTTTCATTAGAGATGCTTGCCATGCCAATGTTGGCATGTGCAATTTTTGCATTCCATAATTTTAATTTTATTAAAGATGCTCAGATTTATGTACCTATTGAATTATCAAGATATAGCAAATTCATGTTGATAACATATTGAACTTGTAAGACATAAGGCACTTTTTGATAAGATGTAATATGAAATTTTAAAATGTCAGTTTTAGAATGAACTATGTATCTGTGTCAGCTTGACGCAGAAAACAGGTTAAGTTGAATTCTATTACAAAGGTTTCATTTCTAAAGAAACAAAACAAATCCAGTTTGGTTCTCTGGTTTTTCTCGATTTTGATCATTCATCCTAGGTCTTTTTAGTAGTGCAACATAAACAGCTGATGGTATTTTTACAGAGTTAATAATCTTTTTTCTCCCTCTTGCCTATGTGAATCTGAGCCCATAGCAGGAAGAACAGCAGTCTTCCCCTTGCAAGATGGCTCCATCAATCCCAGGAGGCCACTGATTACGAGCAACCTCTTAGCTAGACTCTGACAGCTGACATATACTTTTTCTACTGAAGCCTTTCAGTGTGTCCAAGAAGAGTGCCTGGCTGATATATTCTTTACACTAATCCTATTATAGAAAAAGGCTGCTTGCTAATGAAATAAATGTATTCTGCTCAACTAGCAAGGAAGTATAACTTCCCTAAATTGATAAATTATACATGTGTTTTACCTTACAAGGTCACACAGAAATTCCAGAAGAGTGGCTATATTAGCCTGGTGCCAGAAGAAGAGAAAGCATGTTGTGATATGATAGAAGCCATCATACACAAACCTTTATCAGATGTATAAAGGAGCAGATGTATATATGTTTATGGTTACATGGATAGAGAGGGAAAATGCAAATTGGTAATTACATAATCCATACAACGGAAAAATAAATCCTAAATACACACAGATTAGGAATGAATAATTTACTGAGAGATTAAAAGAGAATGCCCTGCCTTTGCTCTATTGCTTGAAATTATTGGAATACTTTGATTATTGTACTATATGACTGAAGCAAAGAAAATATTTTGTTGTATATCCTATTAGTAAAGTCAAATGCTAGATATAAGGTTTTATATCTCTATAAAGTAGAGTATGCTGATTTTATAGTGTTTATATGATTTTTACTTTTATTTTAGTCTAACAATCTTAATTGTGGTTGGAACTTTCCAGAGTATGAAGCACTTTATAGGTAAAATATTTGTATACTATACATGCTAACACAGATACTTCGCTAAAATGTAAGGAACCCATTTTGTTATTTAATCAGTATCTCCTCTTAGACCAATATTGGCTTTCAACAATTGTTATAGAGTAACATCACACATCACAAGGTATTTATATTTTCTGCAATTATGATTTCCATGATTTTAGGGATCAGAACGCAGCATGTGTGTTGGGGCAGATACAAAACTAGATATATCTTAACATAAAAGAAGTAAAATTTTCTGTTGCTACAAGATATAAAAGCAATTGTGTAGTAATGGCAGGTATAAGATTTTGATCTGAAGTCAGAGTGTTTTAATGAATGTGTTTTGTGACTTCTGGTTCCGGTCTCGACTGAATAGGGATGAGGCAGTCGAAGCTCCGGCAGCCGAAGTCCCTTTCTTGGCAGTTTCTGAGGCTCCATGAGGTCCTAGGCAACCCCGTAGAGGTTGCTGAAGAAGGGGTGCAAAAGAGGCAAGTGCCAAGTGGCAGCCAACATGAACGCCTGCTGTTTTTAGCCCCTGTTCTCCATACGGCTCTTTCGACTGGACATTGGACATTGAGTGATCTTATGTTCAGAGCGGTTCTTTTAAAATTTGTAACTTTAAATTTTTAAAAAAATTTCTAAATTTTAATTTAAGAGATGTTTACCTATACCGCAGCGCAGCTTCGGGCGCTGAGAGAGTGTGGTCGCGTATCAGCTCCCCAGGCACCTGGAGGAATCAGACATCAACTAAAGGATAGGATTCCCCCAATTTTAGAATCTATCTGACTTTGGATATTTGAACCTATCAAGGTTGACAGATGTTCTTTGACTATGCCGACATAGAGCTTGAGCTGGAATCACAGTTTTTCAACCACTTTGAACTTTTATGTGAATATAAATATCAGAAAGTTGGACCATATAAGAGCCGAGTAGTTCTATTGTTTCTTTCTTGTTATCATTTGCTACCCTTACTAAGTAGCCGGTATGTTGTTTTTCTTTCCCTTTTTTTTGAACATATCTGAAGAAAATGATTTAGTATCTTTTGCTAACTTCAGATTATTATGAACTTTTGTTTTCTTAAGAAAATACATTCTGATTTTCCCGAGAACATACATACATTTAAAATGAAAAAACTAGACATTCACATTAAAATAATTTTTGTAGCAATCTGGATTTTTCAAGCAGAAATAAAAGATCCTCAGTGTGTCCATCTTATTAAGAACTCATCTTATTATGCATCCAGTTCTAATGCTGTGTTATTTCCATGAGCCTATTTCCCGATTTCCTTATTTCACACAATATTCCTTCCAAAAAACTTTCCTCTTTTCCAACTGCTTCATCTGTCCAAAGACCTTCTGTTTTTTAAATTGTTCCAATTTTCATCTCCTGCTCAGTCTTATTTCAACCCAAAAATACCTCTTCAAATTTCTTTTAATGTGAATCCTAGCTTAATTGCACACAAGCCAGGCCTTCGTTCTTAATTACAATGCATTTATCTGATTGATCATATTCCTATGCCTAATTTATGATAAAGTCATTACAAAGAAGTCTGTGCCTTGCAAAAATCCTTGAAACATAATCTTAGAATTTCAGTGTAATAGGAATAAACTTTTCAGATACACTAGACCGCTGATTTTAGACACTGAGTGCACAGACGAGTCACTGCTAATGAATCGCAGCTTGTGACATCATCGCCTGGCATTGCTACTCTCTTCCTGAGTATGCGCATGGCCCTGTGATGTCATCACCTGGCGCCACTACTCCTTTCTGAGCATGCTCAGCTCTGAGGCTATGCCGAGGCAACTTGGCTCATGTGCCAGCAGAGAGGATTCTGTGTGCCCACTGTGGTTCAACATAGGTTCAACATCATAGGTTCAACATCACTGCACTAGGCCCTACAATCATTATTCCTATGATTGGGCCAGGTTCACACCATATTGTTGCATTATTATGTTGAATATAAATTGCAATCACCTCAGCCCAAATCTAAATCTATGACAATGTCATCTCAATATTACCAGCACTAGTATTAATGTTCTCCGAGGAAGTCAAAAAGGTCATTTGACAAAGCACATTAGTGTGAGTGAAGAACTCCATCTTGAAATATATATAGCACACATAGCACAGTATAGGTATGGAAGAGAATGTCCTTAGAACTTTCATAATCTGATTATTCTTTACTACAATAAAGAAGTGATATTTTTAATAAAAACACCTTTTCAACATAGGCATTCTTCCAATATGTGATTATGTATTTCAATTATGTAAAAAAGATTATCTGAATGCTAGAATTATTTGCATATTCTGGAATCAGAAACACTAGTAACTACTGCTTTCACAATCTGCTTTAAAGTATTGGCAGAAAACCAAAGGCCACAAAACAAAAACAAAAAACCTTTTCTAGAAAGGAAAGAAGGGGGAAAAGGAAAATGATTTTTTTTTTTAAAAAGGAAGCAAATTGCTTCCTCTTTTTATGAAAGTGATTTCTTTTGCAATCTTTCTGCGTCTTATGCCTCCCAGATGTAATGGGTTTTAGCTTAAGATGGACATTTTAATGGCTATATTTTGGATGGTAGGGGAGTGGCAATTTTAAAAAATTGCCACTTCCCTATCACTAGTTGGGGAAGGTGGTTTTAAAAAAATTGATTCTTTTTGCAATTAGTTTTGTATACCAAGAATCAGTATATATTCTATATATTACTGAAACAAATGGAGGTATGCTGTATTCATGAAGACTGCTAATACTATATACTTACTAGAAGATGTATTTGTTCCTTCAGTAGAGGCAGAAATCTTGTCTATAAATTCTGCAATACACAGAAAGCAACATGGTAATAGAGATGGAAAAATCCTATCCATTTGAAGTGGAATTTAAAGTTTGTCTTCCAAGGAAGGTCAAATTCTTTGAGAAAGGTGATTGAAAAAGCAACTTTGAATAGTAGGGAACTACAAAGAAATTACATATGGTCCTAATCAAACCAGGAATAACTCATTAAAGCAAAAAATAATCTTTAAAATATTCCTCTATTCTTGGCAGAAAACTAGTAGAATTAAGAAAAATGTTTTTGACCATTTATAAGAGTATGATAGGATAAAGGACCACCTTATTATTACATTGATAAAAAGTACTAGAAATAAATATAATTTCTGGGTAGATTATTGGACTTGAAGATCCTGGGTCATATAAAAAAATTCAGATGTTTAGATGATTTAATATTTGCAAAGAATTCATGACTAGCACTGCTTTTGGAAAAATCTATACTAGGAGCAAAATACTAAAGAATGAAAGAAGCTTAATGGTGCACATAATGTCAATAAATTTTAAATAACTACAAACCATGGGTATCCAAAGCTTTGATTGAAAAGTGATTCAAGGAAATCACCTTTTCAAATTGAATTAGATCTTAGCTAATACACACACACACACACACACATATCTATTATAATGATAGCTCAAATCCATGCAGAAAAATCTGAAAGGATGAAATTAACTTGACAAGTTGACAAAGTCCAGATCTGAAGAAAAGAGAAATAAAATCAGGAGTGACTGAATTTTCAGTCTGATATGGGAGACTGAACCATAGGAAAGGCAAGACAGAGGATGTCCTTTATGAAAATTCAAAAGCTAGCCACATGCCAAAATCCGGTCACATTTCAAAACATGCATTCAGAAAGCCACGTGCTCTGCTGTAGTTTCAGTATGCGATCACTTCAGAGATAGCAGTATTAAACAAAAGAATCTCAGAAAACCTAAAGGGATGCAGCATTCATTATTTTGCTGTGCCACAAATGTGACAGATGAACAGAACAAGCAACAGCATGCAATATGAGCATATAAGACAGCTGTCAGGGTATGGAAACTGTCTTTCAGACAGCGTGAAGAGTATGCTTTAAAAACTTCAAATGAAGGTAGCCCCACTGCAAATAATATAGGTCATCTCTTAAAAAGTAATTGATGTGAAAAGGAAGCTTAAAAATACAAATACAATCCAGGATGTGGAACAGAGGCAATATAAGCTAGATAAGGAATAGATCTAAATCTTACAGCAGCTCTTTTTCAATAATGTTATTTTATTAGTGGATGCGTGCTAAAGGAAAGGAGAGGCATTAATATCCCGTGCCAAAAAAAGAGAAAGTATCTTGTCAAGGAAGATAAAGAAAGGATGAATATCCAGCATATTGTAACATATAATTTACAGGCATTTTTAGAGATGACAAAGACACCAAATTCCACTTGAAATCTAAATCAACATAAATATAGATCCAGCATACAATTGCATTTTTCCCCCTTTGACATGTCTAAACTCTATCCAAAGTATAACGTCGCAGAGAAAGGCTATGGGGAAAAAATTCTGAATCTGTAGAATGAACATGGGGGGTGGGTAGGCAAGCTATTCAACTCGACTTACGTGAGGATGCATTTACTCCTTTTGTCAAAACTGGTATCATGCCGGTAGGTCCTGCAAAAAAAACAAAAAACAAAAGCAGGAATCAGAAGCAGCTACACATGTCAGCGAACTGCCATGTGTATAAGATGGTGGTCAGATGAAATGACAGGAAAAACAAGAAAAAAAATTAGGTTATCAGTTTTTATGCAATTAACATTTATTATTAGTGTTCTCAGTTATATTGATGCCACTACTGTTATTGGTAAATTTTTATCATTTGGAAATGGCAAAGTTTTGAAAGATGATATTAAAAGAAGTGAATAGTTCTCTTGGGTGACCTAGGCTAAGATCTAGGTTTCTATGAATCTCTGATTCAGTATGTGGAATATATATATATTCTCTATTACATACCATGAATAGCATAACCAAAAAAACAAATTAGGTGATAATAGGAGATTGAAATATTTTCTAGTGAAAAATAGTACCAGAAAAAGTATAACTTTAATACCTGATTTCAGAGACTTCTTTCCTCATTCTGAGTCACGTGGAATACACATAAAAGCTTCAGTTGACTTAAGAAATGTCCATGTGGGTATCTTGATGCATAACTGACATATCTCTAGGGTTATTACAATGTCACACATCAATGTGAACTAAGAATATAGCAGTCAAATGAAATAAGAATGAAAGGACAGTTTGATTAGTTGTAGAAACTGATAATGGGAATGTTCTGTTGGTTTCATAGTTATTAAGCTACAAAATTTTGACAGATTGACCTTCTGCTTTCAATGTTAGTATGAGGCCATTGATGAAGCCGTCAAGTAACTTCTAACCATGCTTTTATTATTATTCTTCCTCAGATTTAGATGGGCCTATACAAATTCTGGATCTCTGAGGCCCAAAAGCCTAGAAAGACTGATTCTTGCAAGTTAATGATTCTTCCAAATTGATTTTGAATATATATTTCCACACCTAAATGCAGAATCTTGCCCAACTGAAGTGCTCTACTATATGTATCGACCATATAATCAGAAAATATATTAGGTAAGGACTATCTTTCTTTCATACAAGATATGGGGACTGACTGTCTCTTAGTTCTCTGGAATGCACCCTCTCCTTCCTGGGAATCCAGCCTATTACATCCCATCAGAGGACCAGAGGGCTAGTAAATTCAATCAGAATCCCAACAAAATGGAACTCTGAGGTTGGTATGCTGGAGTAGATATTAGTTTGGGAGTAGATAATAGCTTATAACTATTCCATGAAACATCTTCAATGGATGCTCAGCCTTAATGGCCTGGAATCAGTTTGGACTAAATCACCAGCAAACCTGAGATAGTAATTCATTCCCATGCCCATTATTGTAATGTGTTCTAAATGAAGAACATCCTTTAAGAATGACACGAGATTATTACTGGTATAGAATATTGCTATACCAGTTTCAGGAACACAATTTAGAAACCATATTTCAAGAGTTTTAAAGTAAAAAAAAAAAATTCGTTATGGCAACCTTGTATCTCTTCATAGCAGAATGTCATTACTCTTAGCTGCTTAAGTGGTTATCCTTTTTAATCATAATTTAAGGAAAATCTGTCAGTAGAGCTACCTCATAATTAAATCGAAGCACTAGTTGCTTTGCTTCTTAAAGAAGCGATCTTTTTACTAAATATTAAGCAGAGATTTCATTATTCTTTTTCAAAACTCATAAACAACACAATAAAAATCTGAAATGTTATCATCATTAAATCCAAACTGATGGGATAGCAATGTTTTGCTTTTAGAGGAAGACAAGAAATTAGGATTTCAAGAGCAAATGACAAATTCTTCAGACCATAATTGTTGACAAGCAGTTCTACAGAACTTTA
The DNA here is from genome assembly GCA_032468095.1 of Pareas carinatus. Lineage (NCBI taxonomy): Eukaryota > Metazoa > Chordata > Lepidosauria > Squamata > Pareidae > Pareas > Pareas carinatus. Next base: position 20,535 of record JANHFO010006687.1, on the reverse strand, counting down.
TTTCTTTTCTCAAAGACCTTTAACTTAAAACCAGACTAGAGTAGGATTGCCTGAGGATTTTATTTGGTCTGCTTGTTAAAGGTAAGCTTACAGCTTCTCAAAAGTATGGAGTGAAATATTTATATCTCTCCTTCCAATATCATGCAGTTCTAAATATTTCTTTAAAATATCTGAAATACTTATTTGTATCAATGTATAAATAAACATCAACATTTTGCAATAAAGGAGCGTTAAATATTATTCTCACAACTAGATCTGTATAAGATTTTTAGATATTTTATTTCTCAATGAATGTATAATAAATATAAAAGTATGTAAGATAAAAATTATATGCAAGAAAAAAGTGCCCTATATATCTTAAGGTTGTTCAACGTTTCCAAAATATGATGCATTTCAGGAATGAATCCGCCCCCCCCCCCAAGTAGGATTCATAAGCATTATAGGAAAAGCAACATAGCAAAACTGAAAGCTTTGTTTTGTTTGATCTGACAGGACAGTAAGAATGCCTCCCCCAATTTTTGTAAAGATCTCCTCTGGGATACTTTGAAGAAGAGATCTATTGTGGATGGGAAAGGATGAGAGATGAAAACTAATAGGCCCCAACATATAATTTATGGTCCATCACTATAAAGGAAGAGATCATTCAAACATTTGTTATGTGCTAACATGAAAATCCATGTAAGTACAAAGGCAAGATATTACTACTTTAATTAATCAAAGATGTGTTTCTTATAGGACTATTTTAAGTATTGGTAAACTCACAGGTGTAAAATCCAAAATTTATCATTGACTTGCATTTTTATTAGGAATGTCAAAATGTCACAAAACGGTAGGTAAGCTTCTGAGATATTCAACATTCTTCATTAGGGAATTTGCTACCCTCTTCCACAAAAAAACAGCACACATCTAGAATACCATATGAATACCACTAAAGTGTTCCAAGCTCTGAGATAGGAAGTTTATCACACTGTAGATACTTATAGCTGGGGGAAAAATAAATTTTTGGCATCATCCAGGAAAATGGGAATGAGATAAACAGAAAACAGGAAGAAATTACTTAAAGTGTGCTGCTTGTTTTATTGCTTGCCAAAAGGCAAATGACAGATGGTAGTAAGATTTCTGGAAGGAACTATAGTTGCCATCTAAACATTTGCCAAACTTTATAAAATATGGAGTCACACTGTCCTATTTAATCTCTTATTAAAAGTAATGACATGTTTCTAAGAAAACCAATGTTTCAATGAAAAACTATACATCTCTCTGAAAATAAGAAATAATCATCCATATTTCTTCTTCTATAAGTAAAATGATAAGTAGAAGGAATGTACATATATTTTTGTCCAGAAAAAGATGTAAATGGAAATATAAACATAAATATTCTGAAAGAGTTAATCATTTCCTGAAAGCTAAGCACAATTCATGGAGACCATAGATGTAGTCAGTCAAGAGGGATTAAAAAAAAGTTCTTTGTTCATATTGGAAACTCAGAAGTTTGGCTCTTGAAAACATAACAGCTCCCGTCTGTTCAAATCCTCAAGTAGATGATCGTTCCAGTTATTTGCTGCTTATGAATTCTAATACATTTATTAATTTCAAATGACAATTAGCAGTTTTCTCTTTTTTTAAAAAAAAGCCAAACAAGCTGTCAAACCATTTAAAAACAAAGATATGTGAAGAAAACAACTTGAAAAATTAGAATATAATTTACACAAGTAAGATAACAACAATTCAGGTGTCTGTTATATAATGGCACTGAAATAAAGTTTAGATGTGACATCAGGTGTAACAGAAATCATGACATTATTTCTATTGCTTTCCTGTCAGTATATTTTTCTCCCAAGTCGTTTAGCAGGAACCACTTCCCATGTATATGCCCATTGACGCAAATTCAAGATCAAAACACTTATGAAGTCTTAATATTGGAAGGAAGGAAGAAAGCACCCATTAGATATAACAGAAGTTCATTGAAAATAAATAAATAAACAAACAAACAAATAAAGAAAGAAAATAAACAATTTCATCTGGGGCAAGGTCATATTTCTCTCTAATAAAATACAAAATGCTCTGCATATGCCTATCTCTATATGTATGTGTGTATGAGAGTGAGTAAACTAAGAGACTTCTAGAGAGAAAACTGGAAACGATAGGAAATACAGTATCTCAATATTTTTTAAAAAAACTTAAAATAAAGTATTCTGTTATGTTTGGCGTACTTAGTTGAAAATGTTGTTTACATATTTACAAAATATTATCAGTTATTTTTTATTATGGCATAATTCCACAAAGCTCACATAAGAAAGTGAAGGCAAAATTAGCTTGCAAAAAGCAATTAGCATACAGTAAATGTAACCAATCCTTCCTGTTTGCTATTTATATCATTCTCCTGGAGAAATTCCACACATCGTTTCTGACCTCAGCTACACTTTCCCCAAGGAGAACTACATTTTCAGAGTAAAGTAACATGGAAAAATGCTCTAATAATTTAAAGACAACCTTAAAATACATACATGTGGCATCTGATTTGTTTTACTAATTGGTTTTTAAATTATTCCATTATTTGAGATTGTCTGAGGCAGCAAAATTAGATCACTAGTTAAAAATATAACCATTAATGAGAGAAGAAAACATGACTAAATAATGAAAATTGAATCTGCATTCAGCCTTCTAAAAGTGAAACAAATAAAACCATGCAACATATCTGTGTCAGGATTACTATCACAGAAGAGCTACAAGCAGTCACATTTGATGGATCCACTATGATCAAGGGTGAGATGTCTTGCTACCTATGGAGGGAAATGAAATTGATTGTATCATACATTTTATTAAGGTAGGATTTGATGATTATTGCCTGTTGCTTAAAATGCTTTGAAGGAGGACAAAGAAATAGAGGGCATGAGCAGTGCAGAAAGTTGTTGTAAAGGAAGCAAATGCAATGTGTATCAATTGCTTTCTTAATTGTTATAGTAATTTTTTTGGAATGAAGATACTGCTACAGAATTCCAGGACAGGGTGAGGAAAAATAAAGTCCTATTCAAAACCTAGTTCTACCACCAGTACAGTAAAACCTTGGATTGTGAGTATAATTGGTTCCAGAACCATGCTTGTAATCCAAAGCACTCATATATCAAAGCAAAGTTTCCCATAAGAAATCATGAAAAGTCAGCTGATTCATTCTACAACCCTCTTTGCTCTCCCTTCTGCTCTCCCTTCTCCTTCCCCTTTCTTCCTCTCCATCCCAGGATTTGTGCCAGTCAGCTGAGGCTATGGGGGCTTCCCCCTGTACCCGGCAGCTGATGTGGAACTCTAACAACAAAATAACATGGCCCTAAAACAAGAAAACTCCAACTGCAATAGAAAGCAAGTGACCTACACTCTAGATGCTGGAGAATAAAGAAACACATATTTTTTACTTCACTCTAAGAGAAAGGGAATGCCTCCAAAGCTACAATGTTGCAAAGGACTTATTAACATAGATAAAGGAGCAGCAGCTACTGCTTCCGATTCATTTTGAAGCAAATGTTGCCAATAATCCAAAATTGAACAGATTGAGCCAGGAAGTGAAACAAAAACAGAAAGTAAATTAAAATCTGCATCCCCCCACCCCATTCTTTGGAGCAGCTGGCTCAGATCTTTTCAATTCCATCACCAGCAATCTCCTGTAATGTCCTGGCTTTGGAAGAAAACCCTGAAAACACTTAAAACAAGCTGATTTGGCTGTTTTGGTACTCAGCTGGGCTCTGGGGCTTCTCTCTGTGCCGAACTGACTGTTGGACGCCCTCAGCTGGGCTCTGCTACACTTGTAATAAAAAATATCATTTATCAAGTTAAATTTTATTAAAAATGTTTGTTGGTCTTGCAAAATGCTCGCAGATCAAGTTACTCGCAATTCAAGGTTTTACTGGAATTATATGAAGATTTAAACTTCACTTAGTGAGTCTCTTGTACTTTTGAAAAATATAATCCATTTGAAATCTGAAATCTCCAGTCATTTTCTCTATAGATTATGTTTCATGCTTCATCCAAGGAATCATTTTCATGGACTAATCACATCCTTACAGGGTTTGTCTCTCTCTGGAAAAGCTTCCTCTGCAGAAGTCAGGATCACTACACTTAAGAGTCCAGCTGCAAAGGAACATGGAAAACAGTATCAATATCTATCTCTAGACAAAACATTCTTTTTACCTTGCTTTGGTTGCCTGTATTTGTAATCTGTGTTTGTGAAAGGTTTTCTAGATATATATTGATCTTCATCTAGACCACCTCCATCTTCTGACTTGATCCCTTTTGCGTCCGGTTCAGAATGTATTATTATATACATTAAGTTATGAAATGATTTATATGGTTACCAGGCTTGTGAAATTAGACTCTAGGTGGCTCACTTGAATAACTCTGTGGCTCTTGTGTCTTTGAAAGGACTAGTTTACCAGTTTCTAGCGTGCATTGTCTCATTATCATCTTTGCAACTCTTTCCCCTGCATTTTCACCGAATGGAACAAAATGAAAGAGGATGAAGTGCTTCTGTAGTTAGGGCTTTAGAGAACCAGTTTGGCTGAGTGGTTAAATCACCAGGCTAAACACACCAAGCTAGAAACTGGTAGACTATGAGTTCTAGTTCTTTATAGGAACAAGGCCATCTGGGTGATCCCTGGGCCAGTCATTCTCCCTCAGCCCTAGGAAGCAGACAGTGGCAAACTACTTCTGGAGTCTTGCCCAGAAATCTGTAGAGAATAGTCCAAAAAGTCACCAGGAGTCGACGTTAACCTGAAAGCACACACACACACACACACACAAAAGGGGATTAACTGTGTGTGCTTGTATACCTACCCAAAAAGGCATTTCACTTATTTCATGGATACTAGATTAAATTGGATTATTAACACACCTATCTACATAGCAGCTTTATAAATATTGCAGCAAAATGTTTAGCAATAAACATTTCATAAATAAATATTCAGTTCTTACTGCAGATGTTATTGAACGAGTATGCATACACAAGGATGGTGCTTTGTGGGTTTATGTAATAATCTTTTGCCCATTTCATTTTTTTCCAGGACTCCGTATTTCTCGGAACAAAGTGCATAACTGATCTTCAGGATCTGCTACATGAGAATGAAGATGGGGCCAGCAGAACCTCAGAAGCATTAATTAATGCTGAGCATCCCAGCAAGCTATTTGTAAGTTCTTGATTATATAGAATTAAAATGATTGGAAATAGATTTTGTGAAAAATAAATATAATATCGCACATCAAATCTAATAGGAAGTAGTTTTTTAGCCTAGTTACCACAGATTCCGATTTAAGTACATACAAAATTGAGCCTTACATACCAAAAGCAGTACCTTTTTGTCATAGAACCCAGCAAAACATAGTTCTGGCACCTTTTTTTGCCTTAAATACAATAAATTAAATTTAAAGCTAAATATTGAATTTTTTAAAAAAATAAAAGATTAACAAGATGTGAGTTCTGGCACCTATTTTCTTACAGAAAAAGCTCTGACCAGATGAAATGATTCAAAAGTTATGAATTAAGAACGAAGAGAATGTAAATGATGAGTGTAGATTAGAGAAACTTGCTAACTTCACTTGGTGACTCAGGGCATAGCCCACACCACATGCCTGTTGTGAGGATAAAGGTAAAGTCAACCACCAACCCTGTGGTCTTAAAAGGAAGAAAATCTAGTATGTTTTTCCCTACTTTCATTCTTACAACAACATTGCAAGGTAAATTCAAGTAGAGAATATGACTCATCCAATAAAGTTTACACCTGAACAGAAACTTCAACCCTAGACTTTGTAATTTGAATCTATGGCATGGAAAATCCCTGGACTGAATTAGGGTTTTACCCTTATTAATCGTCACCTAAATTGATTCTCCCAAGAGAATCAGGAATTTAGCAAGTTTCTACAAAGTGGAAAGTTAAATTAAAAAATAATAATAGGCATTTGTTACTAACAATGTAGCAATGTAGAATTGACAGGTGAAACTCAAAAAATTAGAATATCATGCAAAAGTTCATTTATTTCAGTAATGCAACTTACCGGCGTCCCGATATGGCCAGTTTCAGCCATCGCTGACCATCGGGGGCGAAACATTGGCCCCCGCGGAAAGGGCGCGCAACTTGGGGGTCCTCCTGGATGTACG
>JANHFO010006686.1:326027-339128 GCA_032468095.1 Pareas carinatus | reverse complement strand
GTTTTTCTAATTCAGATCATATAGCCTGTGCAGATGTAAAATGTTCACATGAAAATTGTATTTTTGAAATAGGAAAAAGCAAGCTTATAGCTGCTGTAGAATTCACTGTGCATTTTGAAGATGGAAATTGAGATAGTTGACCCAATCCCCCGGGATGAGGGGGGTATTATATTTATATTCCCTTCCTGAAAGCAGCTGACATGCAACTAGCCTAGCATGATTCTGAATCAAAACCCAACATGTCCCCCCAGGAAGTGTGCGGCCTGATGAACCACACCAGAGAGGTGAAAAGAATTCAGACTTTTATTTTCAAATGAAAGGTTGCCCAGAAACAAGTTCCGAATGGACACACCTCTGTTCGGAGTGGAGTTTTCTAAAGTGTACATTGCCATGAACCGATCATGGGAACACGCATCGCCGTAAACCAATAATAAGCAACATCGTGCATAGTTATTTTTAATGCTACAACATAGTACTATAATTCATAATTTGTAATGAATTATGTCATATTCATAGCATAATTCAACAAAAGGTTACAAGGTCCCTACTTGATCAATAACATTCTTTTGCTCAAAGCATTTCCAAGTCATTTGCTACCAGGTTTTTGGCCAACACCTTAATGGACAGGCATTTTTAAGCAGGACAGATCAACCCATAGATAACCATACCAATAGATAGAAAACCTCATCCCCAAAATCTATTGCTGTATGGTAAATAATAATACATACATTAGAATGCATTAAAATGGGCTGCCTCAGCTCACATTTTAGTCCAACACATTTTCTCAAACTTGGCAACATTAAGATGTGTGACTTCAGTTCCCAGAATTCTACTTGAGTTGGAGTTCACACATCTTAAACTTGCCAAGAACAAGTTACACGGGATTAGCATACTGTGAATGGACTTCATGGTTAGGTTCAGTGTACTATGTAAATCAGGGTTTCTTAAATGTTTTGCTGTCAGGCCCTCTTTCCACTTTTAATAATACGGAGGACCACAAAAGAGCTTTTGTTTTTGTGGGGGGGGGGCTACATTTATCAATATTTCTTGCATTAAAATTAATAGAATATTATTGAATCGTGTAAAAATAACAATAATGATCCAATTGGATATTAACAGAAAACCCCCAAAAATCGTTTAAAAATTCTTTTTTTTTTAAATTAAGAAATAATGAGAAGAGTCACATTGTGTAAGGGTACATGGGGATGGTCTTGGGAAGCTAGGCTCTGAGATCATGTCTAGGAATTGGTCAGATAAGACAGAAGTTTTCAAGCTTTTTCAAGCTGTGGAGTCCAAAACATGTTGTTGCTACATGGACCCCATACCCACAAATTCAACTAATTACTAATGGACAATTCATGTATATTACTTCCCCCCCCCCAAATTGACCTGTCTGCGGACCCCCTGGCAACTTGCCACAAATGTCAAGGTATCCACGGACCCCAGGTTGAAAACCTCTGAGATAACAGACTGCATAGTCTGCAGCTGGATAGTAGGCAGAGCAAGAGATTCAGAAGAGACTCCCCCTAGAAGAGACAGCGGGGGAGTCTAATACTCCCTGGACCAGATGCTTAGCAACTGGTTCATACTTTTTGACAAGCAAAATCAATAGGGAAACCAGATTCAATTAACTGTGTTACTAGTTTATCCACTGCAGTGATTCACAGAACAACTATGGCAAGAAAGGCCTCAAGATGGGGCAAAGCTCACTTAACAGACGTCTCACTTAACAACAGAAATGTTGGGCTCAGTTGTGGTCATAAATCAAGGACTACTTGTATCATTTTCTTTTTTATATATATAATTTTTAATCTTTCCATATATCATATACATAACATACATAACACACCATACACCTACCTTTTTTACATATCATCCCATCACGGAATACTTTCCGCATGTCTTTTTTGTAACCATCTTAATCTAGTTCCATTGCTGTTTCAAGTCTTATAACCAGTCATTTCTTGAACTGTTCCTCACACTCTTGGTTTTGAATCTCATTACTGCAGCTGCTGTCCTAGTTTCTCCATATCCAGTTTCTCCATATTCCTTTGAAATTGCATAGACCCTATATTCCCAAGTGCAGTAGAACTATCAGCATAAATTATCTGAATGCATTGTTTTGTTGTTGTTGTCGATATTTTTATTACAAAAAACAAATACATCACATATTCCAATCCGCCAACTGGATAACCTTAGTATTTATCCTCCCTTAGTGCTTATATAATCATATAAGCTTCCCTTCCCATTCCCGTCCCCCCATATCCCATATTTTGTAAATATTATTAAAGTTCAATGTTAAATTTTTATGTTATTTGTACACCGCCCCGAGTCCTTCGGGAGAAGGGCGGTATATAAATCTAAATAAATAAATAAATCTTGGCAGACTTGAACATTGGGCACTATGTAACAAAATGAAATTCAATGGTGAAAAAAACCTAAGTTCTACATGAAGGCGAGAAAACCCAAATGCTCCGGTATAGTATAGGCTCAATAGCAGCAACTGTGAGAGGGGTCTTGGGGTCCTAGTGGGGCATCACTTCAATCGGAGCCAGCCGTGTGTGGCAGTTGCCAAAGAAGCCAACACAGTCCTAGGCTGCATCAACAGAGGGTTAGAAACAAGATCAGGTGAAGGGTTAAATATGCCTTATAAGGACTTGTTAAGGTCACACTTGGGATACGGCGTTCAATGTGGGTCGCCACGATGTCAAAAAGATGTGGAGACTCTAGAAAGAGTGCCGAGAAGAGCGAGAAAGGCGATTAGGGGGCTCGAGGCTAAAACATGAAGAATTGTTCAAAGGCGAAAGATTTATAGGATCTGAAGAGAAACCAGAGAATTGTTGCAAGAATTGGATATGGCTAGTGTAGAGAAAAGAAGGAGAATCGGTGACATGATAGCAGTGAGCCAGTATCTCAGGGGTTGCCACAAAGAAAGGGGAGGGGGTTCAAGGTATTCTTCAAAGCATTTGAAGGCAGGACAAAAGCAACGGGTGGAAATTCATCAAGGAGAGAAGCAACTTGGAACTAAGGGGGAATTTTCTGACAATGAGAACAATTGATCAGTGGAACAACTTGACTCCAGAAGTTGTGGATGCTCCAACACTGGAGGTTTTTAAGTAGGGATTAGACAACCATTTGTCTGAAATGGTATAGAGGGTTCCTGCCTGAGCTGGGGGCTGGACTATAAGACCTCCAAGGTCCCTTTCAGCTCTGTTATTCTGTTATCCCTGAAGTTGAAGTCCACAGGGCTTAAAGTTGCCACGGTTGGACACCCCTGCACTAGACCAAACTTAGCTTTTTGAGAACCTTAGGAGGTGGTTAGAATGAGGAAGGGTAACGCTGGGCCCAAAGTCACTTAAAGCTGACCGAGAACGTGAGGATGGAGGTCCTTCATTTGCTGGTTGCCTTGAAATGTTCTCAACCACAAGGTCAACACATCTTCAAGTCTTCCGTAATCTCACTTGACATCCAAGATGAAGCTGAACTTTCTGAACTGAATGTATGTTTTTCAAAATTATTCATGGTTGTTCAGCGGAACTTGTGATGGAGGATAAACCCAAGTTTGCAATCTCATGAGCCGGCCAAGTTGAGACGAGGAGGAATGTGATCCGAATATTAGAATTAGAACTCTTCATTGGCCAAGTGTGCTTGGACACCCAAGGAATTTGTCTCCAGTGCAGAAGCTCTTAGGGTACATATATTTTTAAATTATTTTAAATTTTGTCTTGTATGTTTTGTTATTGTTGTTGTTTTTTACTGTTGTTTTTAAATGGCTTTGCACCGTCCTGGGTCCTTTTGAGGAGAAGGGCGGTATAAAAATAAAAATAAATTTCAAACTTCAAATCCTACCCTCCCATACCATTCCATCCCATTCCATCCCAGGGTGTAAGGCCTGAAATAGTATAAACAAGCACCCATAGGTTTGTATACTGCAATGCAATTTCTGTTTGGTAGGCCCAAACCAAAGCAAGCTGAAACTCCTACCACATTATGTCACTAGCAGTCAGTAGTTATGATTAGCAACTTTGTGGCTGGCTGAATGAATCATTTCAAGAAAGCTAAAATAGGACAACATTCACTGCTTTTATAAACTAATCATTCTGCTAGCACTGTATATTTCAATATTTCAGGGCAACAGTTTAAAGATTTTAATGGCAGCTAGGGGGCATATTTAAAGTTTCATCCACAAATGTTTTGACACTTTTCTCAAAAGCATTGTACATGAATCTTCAGGGATGGCAAAGAAATCTATATATTTTGAAAGTGTAACATTATTGATTCCTATGTATGGCTTACTGTTAAGATTTATTAATCCTTGTGATCTAATAATGACTTATATGTGCACCAATCAATACAACTTGCACTAATAAATTTTAATATTGACAAGCAGAATCAATACCTACTTAGGGATTTTCAAAGAGGTAGTATAAAATGATGATATAACATATGCAGAATTGTGATGGCCACTTCTCAGTTTTTGTTGACATTTAGTTTGATTCGTTCTTTACAAGCTCTGTAACTTTTTATTTCACTCAAGCCCTAGGCCTTCATACATAGCATACAAATCCATAAAAAACCCAACATATAGCTAATAAACAATTCTTACAATAATAATAATAATAATTTCTTATTTTTCCATCAGCATCAAGAGGACAGATTTGAATACAGTATTTAGTTTCAAAACAAGTGGACAGCTGGAAAAATTCTGGAAATCTATGGACCTGCAACTATAGAGAAATTGGTCTTTATGCTGATAGATGTTCTACCAGTGGAAGAAAAACATTGGCTTCATTTTGTTCTTGACTTTACCATGTAATCTACTGCTCAAAAGTATATATTAATGCATTATATTTAATTAAGTGCATTTAGCCCTATGTAATTCACCTTAGGTTATACACAAGCTACCAAAGCAGAAAGATTTCACCAATCTCCACCTATGCACATACACACCCAATCTGTTTATATTCTTCCAAAAATGAATGCTGCCAGCAAACAATTTCATTTATATCACGGATAGTAATTGAATTTTGTTCCAATATTACCTCACAACAATGTACTGTGAAGTCAATATTATAATGGTAAAACTGGAATAATTGCCTTCGCCCTAATATTCTTATTTAAATGCATTAAAAACCTATTAGCTATATACAGCAGCAATAGCATGTTTAATATTTATGCTAATACAAATTATATATTATGTTAAAGGTTACAGAATAGCTTCTTCCCCATATCATTAAATGATTTCAGAAATACGCATTTGATAATGAGAACCCTACATTTAAATACCAATATAATGGGCATTATTTTTTCATATCTTGGAAAGGAAAATGTTAATGCTTAAGAAAAGTAGTTATTAGCAATTTCCTACACACGTAAAAAGTCTTTCAATAAAATGAATAAAATGAATATATTCAAAGTATTTTGGACAAGAAGAGATGGCAAACCAAATAGGATAATGGTATCACCTCCTCTTTCTATTGTTCATGAGCATTTCTGGATGACCTTTCTATCTCCTCCTCTGAAAAGCTCCTTTGGCACTAAAGTGGAATTATCTCTATTTCCAAGGACAACTTAAGACATGTGACCTAGAATTGGAAAAATAAATAGTGACCCAAAAAGTTATGAAAAAGAAATTAATCTTATAGAGGGATGAAAAGAAAGAAAAGAAAAGAAACAAAAAGAAGAGAGGAGAGGAGAGGAGAGGAGCAAGACGAGACGAGCAAGGAAAGTACAGTAGAGGAAAAGATCACTGAAATTCAGCAAACAACAAAAAAGCTATTGCAAATGTATCAGAAAAAAATAATTTTATTTTGCAGGTGTTTTGATGGTATTTCTAATAATGAATTAGTCAGCCATTTACATTTTTTACTGTTCTCATGGAACTGTGTGTTATTACATTTATTCATTTAAAATTCAGCTCTAGGTGGCTCACAGCAACATACAGGATTTAGAGTAGCAGCATTCTTCTAGCTGGACCAATAAACAAATCTAAAAATGTTTACTAATGCAAACAGATAGATTCTTGGAGCAATCAAGTGCAAAGTTACATAAGTAGGTTTTGTGCTTTGGAAAACCTGTCCATAATCTTCCATTATTTATAGAATTATGGGATCTGTTGTGTATTGGCTTGCATCTTGCACAATGAGAACGGCTTGCAAAGAATGAGTTTATTTTGCAAAGTATCAATTCTGCCCAGGGTCCTGGTTCCTGATTGGTCACAGCTGTGACCTGTCAGAAAGTATAAAAGGGAAGTTTGCAAGCTTGCAAAGCAGCTTCTGATAACATCTTCTGTCTGTGTTCGACTCACCTTACTGTCCTCTGAATAAATCCTGTTTGGTTAACTCAAGCCTCATTTCTGCCTTCTGCCCACTACATAAAAGGATCCTCACTCAATATGTAACATGGATTTCCTTTCAGTTCCTGAAGGTGAAATAGCAGATTTCACTATTACTTCGAAGATTATATTTGCGCTTCTGCAGATATAATGAAATGTACGTTGCGTGTTTTGTTGAGCTGTCCATTGTATCATGCATGGTACCCTGAAGCCCATTTCTTGTTCACCATCTGGGCTGCACTGAATGCATTTTTCTCATAGCAGATAATTCCCCCAAATCTGTAAAAAGCCAGCAATATATACAATAGAATATATACAAAGAAACAGCATTTAAAAATAACTGGACAATTTCTGTATTAGAAAGCTGACTCATGTTACAATGTTATAATTATGTTTCAATACTATATTTTGTTTTATTGCATAGAAATTTGGTCAAGTAAATAAATAAACAGCAAATCCCAAGAAAAGCATTGAGACCACCCACCCTAAAGCCTATTTAGGAGGGCAAAGTTTTTTGAATTTACAGGTAAACAATTTCAGAACAGTTGCCCTCTGGGATGGTTGCTCCTTTGGAACCGAGGTTAGCTCTGAACTTGGCTCCCTTCTGAAAGCAGATGAAAATGGACATGTTTCACAAGTGTTTAGGACTCGCGGTTCCGTTTTTGTTGCTTGATTGTTGTACCTTTTTTGTTTTTAAATTATTTTAATAAGACCATGGATATTTTAGTGATTTATATATTTCTGCAACTTTACTGAAGGTCATCTTGGATTTGTGGCAGAGTATATATAACACAATTCAATGCAATACAATATTCAGTAGGTGTGTTTTTACAGTCAGGAACATATAAAAACATCAGGTGTGGTTTTCAGATGGGTATTTTTTTGTTGTTGCTATTCTTCTCCCCATGGAAAACAACAGATGTTTTCCCCCTAGCATTATAACCAAAAATATTCTGATTTCAGAGACAGTATTGGTTTCAATTTAGGCCTGAATTAATTCATTCTATAAAACACAGAGGGAAAAGACACTAAGATTAGAATGTTTCATTTATAGATGGCACATAGCACCTATAAGAATAGCAAAAATGTTTGGCTAGCAAGAAGCCAAAAGCATCAGCCTGAAGATGGCAAGTGAGACCTTGCCAAAATGTCGCCAAGATATTCTCAATCTTACATGGGAGAAGACCCGAACACACCTAGACCTACATATGTATATATGTGTATATATATATATGCATGTGTGTGTGTATCTACACATATATATATACATGCATACATACACACACACATACATATACACATACATACACACACGCTCACTCACTATAATTATGCTTTTGTTTGGTTCCTTTTTGTTGTTGAGGTTTTTTTTTAACCCAAACTTGCAAGTAGGGGAAAGTACTGTGTTTATTTTACTGCAGAGATGCTGTGCATTTAGGGTTGTAGCAAAAAGAAAAAAGTGTTGATTAGAGAATTCTGAAGGAAAGGAAGAGGGTGTATTAACTTTGAAATGATTATTTCAGAATTACCCTTTGTGATTCTGTTGTGTTGTTCTGATGCACCTTCCTTTGACATCACAATCTCCCTCTGCCTTCCCGATGCAGGCAGAATAGCTTGCTTGTTAAAGGACAGCAGTGTGTATTGCAGTTTATAGCCTCGCTGGAGATTCAGGCAAGGGAAGGGTTAAGGTGAGCTGGTGGCCACTAAGCGAGTGAGCTCATCTGAGCTGGAAAAGGCTCCAAGAATTCTGAGCCACTCAGTGCAGATAATATCAGAAGTGGGGGATATCTGAAGCTGGAAGCAAAAGCTACTTAGCGAATTGCAACATCCATCTAGGATACATTCCATGCATATTCGGGACTGCAAGCCAACTGATGGAAGCCACCAGTTCTGTAAGTAGAAATACTTGATATTCTAACTGGGTAGCTGTTAATTGTGTGACAGATAGAAAAGGATCACCATAAAACACAGAGCTAGTAATGAAATCAGTATCTCAGAGGAATTGTAAGTCCCAAACATCAAAGAATGGGTCTTTATTGATTTATTTTTCTTTTGCTCCAAGCTATTTAATCAAATTGAAGTTAACATAACATTTGCTTCCTTGCATGAGCTGAAAAATGCTGGCAATCAGTGCAGAGTAAACAGGCTTTCTGTTTCAGTTCCACCCATATTCAGTAGTTAAAAGTGGAAATACAAGTCAGAAGCTTCAGTGACAGGCCAAACTTCTGTGCGGTCCTTCTGCTCAAGTCAACTGGCAGATCAAGATTCCAAAATAATAAGTAGGGAGTTTCCCCAACGAAAGGCAGGCATTCTGTCTTCTTGAAAGGAACCTGTGAAAACAAGCTGTTAATTATGCAGTCCAGGGATGGGCAGACCTAGCCTTTGTTGGATCTAATTATTTTATCTTATTAGAATCCAGAGATACACCAGCTAATATCTGGTGCAAAAGTCTGGAATGAAAATATTGTGACGCCAGGACTGTGTTTCAAATGCTGGAATTTAACACACAGTCTTTTTTCCACAAGATTTCTATTTTATCATCCTAAGTTTCCTTCATTTCAGCAATGCTACTTTTGCAAGGGGAAGTCATTTGGGTTAAACAGATGGCATCGGGTATTCTCACTAACATTCCGTAAATCATCCAGAGATCTATTAGTTGCAATCTATTGCCTGTTCACCACCTCACGGGTAGTTTGTCTTGGTGGCACAGAAGCTTTAGTATAGGATTAAGTGAAAACAACTTGGATCAATGAGAACCATCACAACAATCTGCAGATGCAAAATTCAAAGGCTGTGGCTGTTGAAATATGCTTACACTCCCCAGATTGGAAGCCTTCCAAGTAAACCATCAGATAGACTCTTTCTATTATCTTCAAAGAAGGGCTGTGTGGTCTGAGTAATTCTACCTGGTTCCTAGTTCAAATATCACAATCTCAGTTAGGGATTAATTAAGATTTTGTGACCCAAGCAACTCAATCACTAGCTTTGCAGGGGGACAGTACCTTAGGCACTCCCTCTGTATGTCGACTTCTGAATCATTCAGGCGTTGCTGAAAGATATGGATAATGTTTCATTTCTTTCCTACTAGCGGCCAGTGTCCCTGTTCTGTCCTTTCTGTGATTGAACAGCACTGTCACTTTCTTAACAGAGACTAGGCTCTTGAGACTATGTGGAACAAGAAAAATGCTTGTGCCTGTTTGGTCTCGAATGGATTAGTGGTCTGTGTGTTCTGTTTTCTACTAAAGCAACATAAAAGGAGAATCTATGGAGGGTACTAGAAGGGTTTGTACTTGACTTCAGGACTCCAAAAAGATTTAGCTAAGATTTAGCTTTCCCCTTCTCCCCCGCCCCCAAAAGAACCAGGAGCAAGCTAGCATTAAACATTGATAGTTGACAAAATGATAAAAATCAAGGATTCAAATCTTTTAAGAGACTGATTGAACCAAACAAACCACTAGAATAATTTTGAGGTGGTGTGACATTCACATCCTCCCAAGGATTTCTGGAAAGATAAGAACACAACGGAAACTGTTTTCAATTTCCTCTAGCTCCTAATCGAGTTTAGAAACCACTTCCCCCCACATAATAGCTACTAAATTGAGAGAGAATCCAGTTCATGTGCCCAGCCTTGCCTAGCTATGGTCAGGAAGCAGAACGTCTTGTACCTTGGGCTTCAGAGCTTTCAGGGAAGATATTCAGAATCATTGTACTGCTGAAAACTTTGCAAATATTTGAAGAATATCTATAACTGCATAGATAGCTCTGAACAATAAAATATTTCTAGATTCCTAATGATTAAATCTTTCATTAGGAATGTTCTTAAATTCATAAATCCACATATATTCCCCACATTTCTCAATTTATTTAATTTATTCATAACATTTCTATAACGCTCATCTCACCTAAGTGATTCTCAGTTGGACAATTCAGACAAATTGCTAGAGAATAGATATCTCGACAAGATGTCTTTAGACAGTCTTGCTCCTTAAAATTGCCCTGAGCATTAAATCAACTTAAGAGTCAATAAATAATATGTTCTAAAAACTATTTTGAAGAAGAAGTGAAACAGAGATTTGAAAATGTTGCCTTTTCTTAACTGGCATACTCCTGTGTTCTTTATTGCAAGGGTGGAGAAACTGTTCTTTATTTTTTCTGTTCCAGTCCACAGGAAAATTCTATTCACACTGACGAATTTTAGAAAAATGCTGACAATTCGATACTTCATTAGGTCCTAACTTGTGCGACAGTTGTGCTACTGATACATACAAAATTATTTATATAAATTTAGTATTGAACAACTAAAAGTATGAGTTGTAGCACCACAGTATAGCATTTAATGGCAGAGTATAGTATTGCAGCTTATATGTACATGACAATATAAATGTACTTTATGATTATGAATGCATTTTATGATTGTAATCACAGTTTGTTTATTGTATGTATGTAAGTATAGAGCATGTATACTGAAGACAAATTCTTTGGGTGTCCAGACGCACTTGGCCAATAAATTCTGATTCTGAAACGCAACAAGAATATCCATAGGTTTTCTTCCCCACCTGTCTTTAATTTATCCAGCTTCTTTAATTTTTTTAAAAAAATAGGAAACTGCCATGCTCAAATGCAAGCAGCCAATATCATCTTGATTCTGAAAAACATTACCCAGTCCCATTAGGCCTACTTGCATGTTTAGGAAATAGAAAGTGGTTGTACTGCGATTTATTGCTTTGTTTGGAAGCAGGACCGTCTGCTCTGAAAAATAACAAGTAAACTCAGATGATCAAGAGAATCTTAGGCTAGAGGGGATCGAGAGCAACAGCCTCATATGCTTGCCATTTCGTAAATAAATATTTTGTGATTGTCCATGCAAGGTTCACTGTAGCAATTGCTTCCAGCGAGACCACCTGCTATGTGATCTCAGAATTCTAGATGGGCCCACAAGTCCATTTCTAGTGCGCATAACCAGAGGTCAGCTGACTTTGCTTTGGCGGCTGCTGAATGTTGTATCAGACTACACATTTAATCATGCTGAAGTGCCATGGTTGCTCCGCTATTTTAGGTATTTCTCTATGTGGTGTGGGATAATCGACTGCGGCACAGTGTGTGTTAACTTGGCTAAAGAGCATAGACCTTAGTTTGGAGATTCAGTGCAGAGTTGTTGTTGTTTTAAAAAAAACAGTTGATTCCAATCACAGATTGTCCACTTCAGTCTGAATCTGAAGTGAAGATAGTCAAAATGGAGCTTGATTCATGATCTGACCTCAGAAATATATCAATACAGGCAGTTACAATTGCAACTGAGCCCAAAATTTCTGTTGCTGAACAGTTGTTAAGTGAACTTTGCCCCATTTCACGACTTGTCTTGCCACAGTGGTTAAGTGAATCGCTGCAGTTGCTTAATTAGTAATACAGATGTTGAGTGAATCTAGCTTCCCATTGACTCTGCTTAGCAAAAGATGATGACCTGATCTCAGGACGCTGTAGCCGTCATAAATATGAGCCAGTTGCCCAGCAGACTGAATTTCGATCATGTGTCCATGGGGCTGTTGCAACAGTCAAAACTCCGAAAAAACAGTCCTAAGTCACTTTTTTCACAAAACAAATGGTTGTAAGTCAAGGACTACCTATAGCTGTTATTTTCTATAAACAGAGACAACATTTCCCCTCTATGATGGAATCAGGACTTCCAAACTTTTCCAAAACCTGTGCAGCCTTTTTTTTCAGCTAAACTCCATTCTGGGATGGAGGAAGGTGAATGAGGATATCTGTAACTTTATTGTTTATGGATGGAATTGGATGTCATTTGCAGCCCTAATAGTCTGTGCTGGGATAAATATTCATTTCAACTACACATCGATATATTGAAGGCTGCTGTGCAAAGAGATGGGATAGCTGCAAAGAATGAATGTAGTGTTTGTTGGATGGCTTAGCGCATATATAAATAAATGTGTGCACATGAAAACAGAATATATGAATGATTTATTTGGAGGAAAGAGTAAATAAATTCCATTACTTATCAGATATAATATAGGAGGCACAATACAGGCTGATGGTCGCCAACCTGTGGACTTCGGCTCACTGGTGGGCCACTGGAGAATCTGGGTGCGCCGCACGGGCTTGGGTTAATAATATTTGCAGACATTGTAGCGTGCCCGCCTGGCCTTCTATCCCAGAATGTGCCCGCCAAGTTTCCCAGAGTGGCTGGAACAATGACTCTGGTACAGACTATTGAGACGCGGGGCACTCTGCCGGGCGCATTCCAGGATGGACGGCCAGGCAGATGCACTGCAACATCTGTAAATATTAATTATTAACCTGAGCCCGTGCGGCCCACCCAGATTTTGGGGGTGGGGCAGAGAGCAGTGTCTTCCCACCCCAGCCACCGAAAACTGGGAAGAGGAGGGATAGGGTGGACTGGCCAGCAAACTGGCACTTCTGGTCATGGCCAATCAGCAACGGCAGCAGCAAAAGATGCACCTGCGCTCCTCTTGCCCCAGCTGACCTGAGAGCCAGGCTCCGTGGTGCCACTTGGCACCTCCTCCCCCCCCCACCTGAACACCATCCGTCAACGGCTCGTTTTCTCTTCCTGGGGCTCGGCGACTGGGATGAGAAGGCACTGCTCTCCACCTCTCACACACACACCCCGTACCAGGCAAGGTTTTCCAGGTTTCTCTCTGTGTGTATCTCTCTCTCTCTGTCTCTCTCTCTCTGTGTGTTTCATTCTCTCGCTCTCTTATTCTCAGTGTGTGTGTGTGTGTGTGTGTGTGTCT
>JANHFO010006686.1:297001-310487 GCA_032468095.1 Pareas carinatus | reverse complement strand
TTATATTTCAGTGAGAGGCAAAACTGTAAGTGGGTCTTATTTTCGGAGGATGTCTTACTTTCGGGGAAACAGGGTATGTAGTGGGGCTAGCTCTCTGGAATAGGCTCGAGTATTATTCGCTTTCAGGAAACAGCTAAAAACTGGACATTTCCAAAGGAGGTTTGGGAGTTGGTGTCAAGTTCTGTTTGGGGATCTGTATGTATGTACTGTCTTTTTTATTATTTATGATTATGTCAATTTTTTAAAAAGAACAACCAAGAGTGTATTTGGGATTGCGGCAGGATATAAATCTGATCAATTGATTAATTAATTTCACTATAATTCTGTCTGCTTCAGTTTTCTTCTCAATAAGGGCCCAGCTAGCTGCAAAGTGCAGACTGATGCAAGATCAGGCTCATTTTGTTTTCTTGGGGGGGCGCATGGGGGGAATTTGTTGCTCCAAGCACATCTTTCTTTACTCCGCCCCTCACAATAACAGGTAGTCTTTAATATGCCAACCTCTTTGTTCTTCCTTCTCTCCCATTCCAGCTGCTACAAAGCATGCATCCATAATTACAGCCACTGTATTGGAAAAAGAGTACTGATGTAAAAGACTGAGCATGCTACATTTTTTTTACCATTATTGCTAGGCTTTTACATGCATCAGGAGAATAAGTGGTTTGACAGGCTCACAAAATCTCTGAATATAAAGCATTTGCCATCACCTCAGAATGAAAACACTAGTAAGCCACCTAGCTAAACTTCAAAATAGTTGTGCTTGCTACCCTAGTATTAAAATAGATCTAAACAAAATAACTGCATCGATGGGCAAACACAGAAAAAGATACAAGCTTCCATAACATCTGCACAATTCTCTCTTGGATTTCAGAAGATTGAGGAGAACAGGCATTTATTGGCTGCAAAGATGCAGCGGTAACAACACATGCCCAGATCACTTTAGTTAAACCACTGTCCACAGGCAAAGAAAAATGCAAGAAAGTAATGGAGCCCAGCTGTAGCTTGCTAATGATGGAGAATATTTTGTGCACAAAGAGAAACAGACAATTCTCTACCTAATTACAGAACTGAGTCGTTCCTGTTAACACTAGCTTAAACTAGTCTGGCTGGAGCCTTGGAATCTGATTGTGCAGTCAAACATTACTTTTCTATAGCTATTACTTCTTTCTGCTAGGGAAGGTTGAAAATTAAACACATTTCAGATTTGAAATGCTCAGAACTTAAATTTCAAACATTTTGCATTAACCGCTTCTGAAGAGAAATGTGACTAAAAGGAAATGAAACCACTTCATTAATCCTAATAACATCGTGCCCTCTAACACAATTCCTGCATAAAGAATTGACAGAAGAACAAATTCACATGATATGAGATGATGCGGCAAACATGAAGACATGGTACAATGATCAAAATCAAGCACTGCAAATTCTTGATTCCCATCTGGCTTGAGTGTAGTTGCAAATCCTGATTGTAAGGAAGCATCAGTTTATTACTGCAAAAATATGTTTATAATTAGCAGCACTGATTATAGAATGAAAGAGTTGGAAGTGGCCTACTGAATCTAAACTCCTACTTTGTGCAGAAATACAAATTAAAGCATTGAGACTGATAACTATATAGCTCCTCCTTGGAGGTATCCCATGAAGGGGAGTCCACTATATATCTGGTTAATTATTGCCACTGTCAAATTGTTTGTTCCACTCTTTCCCCACTTTTACCAACAAGATGAAATCTACCTTCTTCATCTATTTTTCTATCTCTTTTCCTCAAGTCAGAAAATAAGCATTCTTCTCTATAATACTTTTTCAATTAGTTGAAGTGGTGTTATGTTATCATTCAATGTTCTGAAATATTTCCATTTCCCCCCTCTCTTTGCATTGGTTTTATACTGTAGTCCTTGGTTATTATGATTTCCCTTTTCTGAATCTGTTTTGATTCACCTGAAACTTTCTTGGTCTGTTGCCCAGAACTGAATATAGTATTTGAGGTGAGATCCGATCAAAACAAAATAAATAATCATTGTTTCCTATGATTTGGAAATTACAGTTTTGTCAATACAGCCTAAAACTGTATTTGCTTTTATGAAATCACATGATGCTGTTGACTAATTCCTTTTGTAAACAACTGTTATTCTGAGAATATTTTTACAAACAGTACTATTTCCAAGAAAGATATTCCTCATTTTATCTTTGTGCAGGGGAATTCTTAAGTGAATAAATTTGCATTGGTCTCTGTTCACTTTCATCCTCTTGCTGTCAATCATTTCTCTTAACTTATCAAGATTATTCTGTACAGCATTTTATTTCTGCCTCAATTTCTATAATACAGAAAATAGAATGCAAAGTAGCTATTATTAGATGGACCTCATCAAATGGTTTTACAAATTCATTTGTAACAAACAATATGGTTCCGCCCCAGGTGCCTGATGGACTGGGATAGGTTTCTGACAGAGCTTGGGCCCTTCCCGGAGGCTTTGTCCCACAGCTCGGTTGAGGAACTCGCGGCCTCCTGGAATAGGGAGACCAGTAAGGCCCTGGAACGGGTTGTGCCTTTGCGGCCTCTGACCCGGCGTCGAGCCACCCATGCTCCTTGGTATACTGAGGAGCGAAGGGTGATGAAACGCTGGAGAAGATGCCTAGAGAGCACTTGGAGGACAAGCCGCTCCCAATTCAATCGCGCCCAGGTTGGGGCATATACCAGAACAGCTGTTTTGCCGCCCTTATCGCTTCTGCAGATAGCCGCCCGCTGCCCTGTTCCGGGTGACCCGTTCTCTCCTGCAAATGGAGAGCCGGGATGACCCAGTTAGGAGTCGGGTGGAGGATTTCAGCTGCTATCTGCAGGATAAGATTGATAGGATTTGGGGTTGCTTGGACTCTGATTGGACTAGTACAGATGGGGTGACGGAGGCAAGTCTTGAGAGCGTTTGCTGGGAAGAGTTTGATACTGTGACTCCTGAGGACCTGGACAGGATCCTGAGGCGGTTGAACCCGACCACATGTTTACTGGACCCGTGCCCATCCTGGTTGGTGGTGGCCTCCTGGAAAGTGACAATATATACATGTGATGGACATGTACATATGTAGATAAATACTGGAAGAAGATAGACAAATGGTTACAAGAGGTAACTAAAATACAAATAAATCTTAAACCTGAAATGTTTTTGTTAGGTATTGTACCAGAGGATTTTAATAAGCATTACTTATATTCGGTCATACATGTACTCACAGCAGCCAGAATTGTTTTTGCACAAAATTGGAAGAATGAAGAATCGATACAGGATTAAGAGATAATTAGAAAAAAATTGGAATGTGCAGAAATGGACAGGCTAACATTATTGCTGAAAGATAAAGAAGACACTGTAGACTTCAAGACTTGGCATTGTTTTTATAAATGGGTAGACAAGAGATGGAAGGAATAGGTGTGGAATTGTATTAGTAAATGTGATAGATATTTTATCTAGAAATAATTCTGAAAAGTACTTGCAGGTGACTGTTTCTTTACTGATTCATAGAACTATGTTGAATTTTTAGTTTAATGCCTGTTTTTTTCTGTTTGTTAGTGTTTATATTGAAAAAATAAAAAAATTCTTACAAAAATACATTTATTTATTATTACATTTATATACCTCGCATCTGTCTCTTTGGGGCAACTCCAGGTAATGACCTATAATAATAATCATATTCTTGGAAAGGCTAGTGCTTCCTTCTCTAATACTCTAGGCCCCAGACAGGTGGGCACTGGGATTCTTGTATGACAAGAATGGGGAGTCATAGTTCCAACACAGTTGAAGGATGCAAGTTTTGATAAAGCATATTTTCAAATTTTGTACATAATAGAAACACAGAAGTTAACCAGAGCTGAAGAAGTTTATAATAAATTTTAGTATTATGTTCAGGTGAGTCACAACACAGGAATGTAATAAGAATCTATTTAAACTGTAATATGTGAAAATATTTTAATGGTCATCTTGAGAGAAGACTAGAAGAAATAAAGAATATGAAAAAACCCAGGATATTTGATTAAGAAAATGTATGCAATCCATTTCTGATGCAATTTTTAATTATCCTTTTCTTCTTCTGTGTATACAGTTTATGGAGACTGAGTTATGAATGCTTTGATTGAAGTCCAATGGTGGTTATAAATCATTAATAGGATCACATATTTCAATTTTCTTTTAACATTTATACCGAAATGACCTTCTAAGCTATATTTACTTACTAATGAAAATGGTTTGCAGGAAAGAAATCATCAAACATTCAGAAATAGATTGCAAAAATGTATTTCTGCAGTTTTTAGAAAACAAAATACGGATAGAGATTTTCCTGCTATAATTTCTGAAAACTGGCATTTGCTGTTTAGCTAAATTGCATTGATAAGGATATAGGCCATTTAATATGTTGATAGAGCTAGAGGTACAAAAGAGAATTTGTAAAATAGGCACAATTTATCTGGATAATGTTCTGAACTAAAAAGGCGTGGCATTACACATTAGTGAACATATCCTTCCATCCTCCCCTACCTAAATAAACTAGATAAACTATCAGTGACTCCATTTTTAAAAAAATAAACAAACTGCATTTTAATAAATGAATTATAGTGAGAAAGTTTTAAAATTTGTTATAGCAATCATAATGTCCAAAAATTCATAGTTACCAAATTCTAGACAGAGAACACTGAATGCACCATTCAGTTTCATTTTAATACGAAGACATTTATCTGTAGAAACCAAGGCAGAATCCATTCTGCAGTTATCTTTTATAATCTTATCTGAATTTTAGATGTGCTGCTCTAGTTAAAAGTGAATTTCAAATGTTTGTATGTATATGAAAAATGCAGACAAATATAATTAAAAAATAAAATTAAAAATTTGAAATTGCTTGTTGAATGTGCATATTAAGCAACATACACAAAATTCTTGTATTAGGAAAAATGCATGAAACTGTATCGCAGAATTAATTTAGATTGTTCTGCTTAAGAAAAGCTAAACAAATGTATGGTTTTAAAATTAAGAACTGACAGATAATGAAAATGACAGATTTGTCCACTGGTAGGTATTACTATTATTATTATGGATTAATTATCCCTGGCTTTTAAATTCATTCAAATTTTAACTCTCCTATGTGCTAAAGTTATTTCCCGGGAGTCTTTGAATGGAGAGACAAGTTCTATCTTTTGTTGCCTTAAATGACATATTTGGTTTTTGAAGAGGTATCTGACAGTTTCAGCAGTCCTTTGAGTGCAATTATATCTAAACGGTGCAAGAGCATTAATGCCTGTTTACTGCACATAGAAAGATAATTTCTTCCCTCTCAGCTGGGAAAGGAAGGACAAGCTAACTATATCATACTCCAGATACTCATCATCTCTTCTTCAATTCCCAGAACTGCCAACCTTGATTTATCCTTATGCATATAGAATAAGAAACAGAAATTGACTTAAAATACATAAGATTCAAGCTGCAATGCAGTGGTTAGTAATCAAGGTTGAATATGATTTCTTTAATCCTTTGCAGTCCTGATGGCATGATTTGTACAATTCTGTTTCATTTAATTCAGTCCCATTCGTGTAAGAATATGAATTAGTTGAAAAAAGAATGGCATTGTAGGATATAGGGCATGGCAGCTCACCCCCAGCTTAGAAGCTACTATTCTACTCTTCTATCCTTTGCAAGGAAATTGATGTAAGAATCTTCACGCATATTGAAAACAATGCAATCCATTGAATGCAGACTTGTACTTTGCTTTAAAAAATAGAAATTGGCTAAAATAACTCAAACGTTCAAATACAGGTAGTCTTTGACTTACGACCACAACTGAGCTCAAGCAGGACAGGAGTTGTGAGTTTTGTTCCACTTTACAACCTTTCCTGCCATAGCTGTTAAGTGAATATTGCAGTTGTTATGTTAGTAACATAGTTGTTAAGTAAATCTGGCTTTCCCATTGATTTTGCTTGTCAGAATCCAACCGTCATAAATAGGAGTCATTTGCCAAGTGTCTGAATTTAGATCATGTGACCATGGGGATGCTGCAACAGTTGTAAGTGTGAAAAACGCTAATTTTTTTCATTGCCATTGTGCCTTTAAACGGTCACTAAGCGAATTGTTGTTTGTTGAGGACTACCTGTACAGGCAGAAATTTCAAATATAGATAGAAAATTTGGATAGCTTGTACACAACAGACATTTTAACACTGTATAAGAGAATGAAATGCTATTTACTGAAGTTTGGTGATGTAATAGCTCACTAATATTTATAAAAATATAAATAAATAAAATAAAATAAATAAATAAAGTAAGCACAGCTGGAGAAAGATTGCCATAGAGCAGTGATGGCTAACCTTTTAGACACTGAGTGCCTGGATGAGTCGTGACTAATGAGTCACGGCTTGTGATGCCATCACCTGGAGCTGCTACCCTCTTTTGGAGCATGTGCATGGCTCCATGACATCATCACCTGGCGCTACTACTCCTGTCTGAGCATGCTCAGCTCTGGAACGATGCTGGGGCGACTTGGCTCACGTGCCAGCAGTGGGGGCTCTGTGTGTCTGCTGCAGCATGCGTGTCATAGGTCCACCCTCACTGCCATAGAGCTAAACCCCATAGATTGCAGCTAGGACTTTTTAGAATCAGCAGAACAAAAAGAATGATATCTACTCAAATGCTTTTCAATGTACGATCACAATTGAACCCAAAATTTATGTTGCTAAGCGAGACATTTAAGTGAGTTTTGCCCCATTTTATGACTTTTCTTGCTACATTAGTTAAATGAATCACTGCAGTTGTTAAGTTAGTAAGTGAATCTAGCTTCCCCCTTGACTTTGGCTGGTTGTCAGAATATCGCAAAAGGTGATCACATGATCTCGGGACACTGCAATCATCATAAACATGAACCATTTGCCAAGTGCCTGAATTTTGATCACCTGGCCCTGGGGATGCTGCCTGCAACAGTTGTTAAGTGGGGAAAATGATCCTAAGTCATTTTTTCCAGTGCCGTTGTAACTTTGATTGGTCACTAAATGAACCGAGGACTATCTGTATATTGTTCTTAAACATTGGAGATATTTTAAACGCAAATAAATAATATAAACAATGTTTTCTGCGACAACATTAAAAAAAGCATTTCTGGCTGAGCTAGAGTCTTAAGTGGGATTGGATCTGGTTAGGGCTTGAATGGGAGACCATCAGAAAATCCCACAGCTGCAGTGCAGACAAAGAATTTGAAAAACATTTTAAAGATGGCAATGGCAAACCACTGTGGACCAGTTGTCAGAAAAACTGCCTGCTGCACAGACCCATTCATGAAAGCTCAACTTCAAAGAGACTTTCTACTTAATCTGTGGAGAAGGTGCCAAATGTTTAGAAAGCCCGAACAGTTTTCCTTCAAAACAAGATGGCAGGGTATAGATAAAAGCAAGATAACATAGAGATATATAAAACCAGACAGGGAAATTTAGATTATTTATTAGATTAGTTATAGCTGCCCAAAAAAATAATCCAATAAACAACTGAAAACAATTAAATATAACTATGGCATAACAACCTGGATAAAAACAATAAGAACAATATTTTTTTAAATTACTCTGAGTGAGCGTAAATATGGGAAACTGAAGTCTAATAAATGTAAGTACTTTTATTTTTATTTTTAAAGCAATAGACAAAGAAGGCTATCACACGTTTTTGGGCTGTTGTAAGTATCAGTTTGACTACTGCAAGACACAGGATACTGTCTTCACCTAGCATCTTTCTTAAATCTGTATTGAAAGCAAAAATCAGAAGAAGCAGCAAACTTCTTAAAATGACTGACAGAATGGAAAACCAGTTATCCAGAACTAATTTAATTTCAAGGGAGAAGAAAGTCGGAGGCAAATGCCTTCATTTAGTCAAGGAATCAAGTTCTTATTTATGTCAAGGAAAATCTATAGCAATGGACCCCAATCTTTCCTGCTTCACAGACTGGTGGCGATGGCAGCAGGGGTAGAGAGCGATGGTTTTGTACACGTTCCCACTACTTGAACAAATGGAGCTTCACAGACTTGTGCGCTTGCCCGCCGCTTGTGCGGCTCATTTTCCAATGAGCCACGGACTGGTAGCAATCTTTGTACCAGTAGTGGGCTGCGGACTAGGGGCTGGGGATGTGTGTCCTGATCTATAGGATGTGGATGCTGAAATTAATTATAAGTTGAAGTAATGCAACTTAAAGAAAAGTGAGTTTTAGGGTACCTTAACTAAAACATTCTAGTTATGAAAAGTAGTACCTTTTATATTTTGAGTGCTAATTTGATTTCATCTGGATAACTGTGTCCAGGTCTGAGTAGCACATTTTAGAAAATAATGTAAAGAATAGAACAAACGTATTGCGGGAATAAATATAATGTATAGAAAACAAAACAAATCTAAAGAGGAAAGAATGAAGCTTTTCAGCTTTCTGTGTGTGGGTGGATGCATACACAGAGAGACAGAGAGAGTAGGAAAAGGGGAGGATAGAATATCAGTGATGGGAGAAATAATAGGAATAGCATCTATGTTATTACAATATAATTCATTTTTTTTAAAAAAGAAAGTGTCAAGAGCAATTTGATAATGCAGCCAATTCTCTATAGTGGGGATAGGATCTCCCTTGCTGAAGTTCTTTGAGAAGGTTTTGAGTTGTGAGTTACAGCATAGGCTAGCTAGCTAACAATGTCCTTTCAACTCTGAGTTTTTTCTTTGTTCTTGAATTTAGATTATTTTGGGGAAGAAGAGTAATCCGCTTAGGTATTTGACAGAAAGGACAATATTGACAAAATATAGGTTAAGTACCAAACAATAATTTCAGGCATCTTTTACACCATATGTATACCAAGAATATAAGTTAGCAAGTAGAAACTTTTAGAACTGTTTTTTTAAACATAATGAATATTTTTATTTAATTGAATTGAGAAACCAGAAGAAAAGGAGGAGTCAATGATGGTTTACATTAAACCCTTGGTATCTAACAGCTTTGATATAGCATAAGAATTCAGTTGATGACAAACACAAAAGCCAACTAAATTATAGCTGGAAGTAGAAAGAGGATGACAACACTCTTTTCTGCTATTCTCATTAGATTCCAGAATTAACCATTTTATATTCCACATTTTCGATTACTTCTTACACTGTATGAACTTTGTGATGATAGAAGATAGCCTCCCCAATAAAATAAATAAAAATAAAAGCCGACTGTGATGTACAACCATTCTGTATTTAATTTACAAGACTGCCAATGGGAATATACAACTACTGTACAACAAAGAACCTTAGCACTATTCTTTGAATTTATTCCTCAAAGCACCTGCAGTGAAATTTAAATTCACAATAGCCACTCAGCTTATTCCAGTAATATCTTATATAACTAAAATGCTATCTTCTTTTCCTGAGTTTTTTCACATGTCATCTTTTACAGATTGTGACAATGAAATAGAATAATAGAACAAAGAGAATGGTACACATGAGTTTTTACCCACATACACATACACACAAGCATCTTTAAAAGCTTTATAATACAATGTTATTTTATCTCCAATGTTATTCTCCAAAGAGTCAGCCAGCAGATCTCTCCATGTGGTGAACAGTCATTGCTTGTCAAAAGAAAAACATCAATCCTGTCCACTGTGAACAGTTTGCTTCCTACACTACAGATGAACTACTAATAAATTGGAATGACGAAGAAGGTACCAGTCTGATTATGTCCAAATATCTGGTCAGTTTATCTAATCAGCACTATGAAGCGGTAAACATTTTCAGGACTTACATGGAAAGTATTTCTGAGACATCCTTTCTTGTAAGGGTCAGAATTTCAGGATGATTCAATTTACAGACAGACCTTGCTTAGTAACCAATAACACCATTGCTAAGCACGATTGTAGCTAAGTGAAAAATCATGGGATGGATTTATGATGTCACTAGGTGCATTACCACAATCATTAAATGAAACATTCTGTGACTGGGAGTTGTAATTTTATTTCTGTGTTCTCTGCCAGTTGGGAAACACATAAATGTCAATTACAATTGTAAATGTGAAAATTGGATGGAACAGTCAAAAATGTGAGGATTGGATGGAACAGTCATAAATGCGAAGATTGGACACAAAGCTGTTTTCTTTCACACCATTGTAAATTTAAAAGGTTGCTAAAGTAGGAAGTCAACAAGCAACTAAGAATAGACAAGTTGAAAATCTCAAAAGTGGCTTACAATGTTTCAGGGTTTTCAAAGCAAGGTTTAGAATAGCTTCCTGATATACAGTATGTGTCATTTTCTACCCTGTTGTGTCTATCACATACAATTCTGGAACATGCTATTTTGGGGTTAATTTGTCCTATTTAGCAGAATAACATCTGTCAGCCCTGTACCCGTGAAAAACTGTAGCCATTGACTTTGGAAATTAGAAGGCATTAAAACATATAGACAAATGGACAGAGGATTAACCTTCACATGGAATTGAAAGCTAACTAAAACTATTAATAGAGAATTCCTACACAGATTTTACATTGCTTTTAGAATAATTTATCAAAATAATAATAGCTACAGCATGAAGCATGCTAGAGATATCTAGAAAAGAAGAAATATCCTCCCACCCATAATCATAAAAGTTACGGCTTTTTAAGAATGACCATACAATCTTTACAACTCTGGTATTTCAAACACTGTCACTTTCTAAATTCTAATGGGCTAATTAATACTTGTTAATTAAATAGCACTTTAGTGCCTTATCTTTACAGGTTGCCACTATATACCATATGTGTGAAAACAGTGTTAATTGATGTTAACAGTTTTAGCAGATTGCTAGACTCAGTACCTTCTAAGTACTGAGGAGAGAATGTATAGAGTGTTAAGGAAAAAATGAATTCTAATCTGTGAACAACTGAAGAAAGGAAAGCTGGAATACAAGTTTAAAAACGAGAGGCAAGCATATTTATCTTTCTTTTTAGGTAAGATAAAGACAAGACAATCTCTAATCATCATTACTTTAACTTTCCTTCTCATTTGTAGCAGTGTATTTGCTTCAGAATCCTCCTTTTCTTTTCTTTTCCCTTTTTTTAAGGATTCCAGTCATATTAAGAACCCTCTGTTCTTTATTTCTTTTTCTCTGTCTAGTATTTTACCTACTTTAATTACTTCAGTAAAAACAATGCCAGATCTGCTTTTTATAAAGCTAGCATCTGAGCCAATTTTTCTGAAAATAGTTTTGTATTTTCTCAATATTATTTAATCACATATATCACATTATATGAACACAGTTAAGTCAATGTGTTCATTGACCATCACCTACCATTTATAACATTTAGTTATAGCATGACCTTTCATAAAACTTTTCCTTACTCCCTTTGCTACCTGGTGTCTTCCTAAACTTGAAACATGAAGAAAGTTATCGTGTTTCAGGTGCTGAGCAACCAGCTCAGAGATATGATTGGTTTGCAACATTCTGTGGTAATGATACCACAATTTGTCTCATTTTTTAGCAGTTTCTAGCAAAAAATGTCCATTTCGGAAGCCAGATTAGCTTAATAACCATGTGATGGTTGTAAAACAAGTCAAACATGGTGACTTGCTGTACAACCATGATATAAATGGTCATAAAATTGAAACTGGTCATGTGATGCCTTGACCTATGACCACAATGACTTATG
Organism: Pareas carinatus; assembly: GCA_032468095.1. NCBI lineage: Eukaryota > Metazoa > Chordata > Lepidosauria > Squamata > Pareidae > Pareas > Pareas carinatus. The sequence goes on along the minus strand of JANHFO010006686.1, from coordinate 298,850 downwards.
AACAAAATTCAGGGTTTTGTTAATGTTGAGGACTCTCTGTACTTCATTTTCTTTCTATTAGTTTCACAGATAACACCCTGCTTTTGATCAATCAAAGTTTTCACATAAGAATGTTTAATATAACAAGAGAAGATTTCATGCCTATGACACACGGCTGCATTCCTTTCTAACAGTAAATATCACCTCTGATGCATTTTGACCAGTATGTTACAAACATAACCAAAGTCTATGCTCTCAAATCAGACGAGATAATATCAGCAAATCATTCATACCTGAACAGATTGCACTTCAACTTGAACGGAAATCTAAGTCTAAGCAATTAGGGTTAAAATAAGATACTACCTTGGAAAAATAAGAAATCAGTTCAAGAAAAATGTCTTGATTTGGAGAGGAAAAAACCCCAACCGTGACAATATTATACAGGGAAAGATAGGCACAAAAGCTTGTCTTGTTAGATAAGTCAATATTCTTCTCATTGTAAAATGAGAAATGTGATATGAAAGTTATCTAGACGTCTAGTATTTGTTTCAATTAGAACTTTTACAACATACTACAGGTCAGTTTGAATTATAGAGCTTATAAAATCCTTCTACATTAAACCTGTATACAGGTTGTTTTTGTTTCCTCCAAAAAACACGCATGTACTATTTGAATAAAAGGTTCCCCAATGTTTCCTCTATTATGGAATGGCAAACCAGTATTAAACTGCTATCACCTGGAACTGTCTATTCCTGAGTCTAGTTCAACCCCTCCGCAACTTTGATTTCAGAAGTACGAATCCAATTACCAATATCCAGCAGTCATCACAGTTTTTTTCATGTGGAACCAGCTGGAGTTGCTTTAGTACTATTTTCATGTATCACTGCATGGAATTGGGAAATGCTGGAGACCATCAACAAAGCAAGGCACAAGGAGAAAGCAAGAAGATGAGGCATTGTCAGCTGTCAGCCTTGTGGGACAAACTAGATAGGAAACAGGGCCAGATGAGCTAATTCTACTTTATTGTAAAGCTACATTGGCAGTATCTTGCAACTCTGAAAGTACGGTTCTCCCTCCATCTTCTTCACAGCTTGTGAAACTAGGGAAGGCCTCTTCTGAACCTCTTGTCCTGTCCTCTATTCAGATGTGATATGCTGTCTTTTTTCTGACCATTCCTTGGAAGAGTCTCTTTGCCCAGTTTTCCAAGGTCATTCCCACATTGATTGATTGATTCATTTATTTATATCCTGCTTTTATTTTCTTAAATAATTCAAAGCAGCAAACATATACAACACATTTTCCTCCTCCTGTTTTCTCCACATCAACAACCCTGTGAGGTGACTTGGGCTGAGAGAAACCCAGCTGACTTTCATAGCTAAGATGGAACTTGAAGTCACAGTCTTTTGCTTTCTAGCCTGGCATCTTAACCACTAGACCAAACTGGCTCCAACATTACACCATAAACCATTATATCAACCTCGTGGGGCAGACCAGACAGGAAGCACAACCAGATAAGCCAAGTCTAATTCTAATTTATTGTAAGGTTACATGAACAGAATCTTGCAAGTCATTTCTTCTCCGTCCCTTTTACAGCCCCCTCAAATTAAAGTGGGGTCCCTTCTGAGCTGCTTGTCTCATCCACATTCCTACCGCGGACTAAGTTGCCTTTTATCTGACCATTCTTTTAGTTGCATTTCTTTCCCCTTGTCCCCCAAAGTCATTGTCACCTACCATTACAGATAGTCCTCAACTTACAGCCATTTGGTAGTGGCTGTTCAATTTATTTATTTTTATTTATTTTTAAATTTATATACCGCCCCTCTCCCAAAGGACTCGGGGCGGTGTACAGCCAGAGATAAAAAAGAAAGAC
>JANHFO010006686.1:213980-225089 GCA_032468095.1 Pareas carinatus | reverse complement strand
AAGGACTCAGGGCGGTGTACAGCCATGATAAAACACAAACATAACAATTAATAAAAACCCTTTAAAAATATTAAATAGATTGGCTGGATTACAAATTAAAATTACCATTAAAAATTTAAAACCAAATTAAAATCAGAGATGGGTCAGGACAGCTCGGCTCAATTATTGCTGCTGCTGTGTGTGTTCTTTTACTTTTGGGGACTGTTGTGCTTCTTCCCAGAGTTTTGGGTTGGTCTCTTGTAATTTTGGGGTGAAGGGGGTGGGTGATGGGGGGGTTGATATTCTCAAAGTCTTCTGGGACGCCTTAAAATCTGGTTTTAACGCTAGATGAAGGACTTTAATTGTTATATGGTTTTTATGAATTGAGAAGTGCTGGTTTAGAGCACTAAGAGTTTTTTTTTTAAATAATGAAATTTTTTACAGTGTTACTGTGACCTGCAAAAATGAGCAACCAGGGGTCTAACAAATAAATAAGTACATTTAATGCTTTTTGTTTTTGTAATTTTTGCCCACATCCGAGAAACTTAAGTTATGCTTTAGTACTAATAAATATGTAAATTTATACATGTTAATGGGCTTTAGGTCTTATTCTTGGAACTAACTCATATTACATATATTAGAAATTATGGTGCTTCATCTATCTTCTTCAAAAAAGAAAATATGAGAGGTTTGCCAGGCAGATTTAGACATAGCCTTGAACTCCTAAAACCTTTTAAATATGCTGAGCCTTTTATATCATGCAACAGTCAGCTCAAGAGAAATCACTTCAGTCAAAGCTAATTCCAGCTCAGTATGTAAGCCATGCACATACATTTCATAAATAAGAAACAAAGTCCCTAGTTTTGATAATCATGTACAGATTGGTCATGTTTATGCATATTCAAGGATTTGAGCCTACTTTACAGTACTACTTGGCATCATGCGTATTAAAATTCTTTTTAAAATATCTCCTGGTTTCAGAAGATGTTTGTCTGATAACATTAGGGACTTTTGTTCAAATTATACAAGCCCAGAGCTACCTTCTACTTGCATAATTATTTGGATGCTGATCCATACTATCTCGCATAAAATATAGGAGAAATATATTTTCCATAAAAATTGCAAGTAATTGTAAAAAATTACTATCTAGACATTTAAATCATAGAATGCAATTTCACTAACCCCACTGATATTAATAGTAGTTGAAGAAATGTCAAGCGGTGAGCTATCCTTAATTATAATGGGCCAAGTGTAGAAGAAGATCACTTTTCAATTGTGCACACAGTAAGGAAGAATAATTTTTAAGGAATATCACTGGACTGCTAATGAAGTATGGATTTTCCACCTTCTAATGTAACCTACCATATACTAGTTAAAATACAAAGCTGAACATCATTTAACAACATTTATGAAAGAGTAGAAGATTTAGCCATTATCTAGAAAAAGTGCTATGAAGCACACACAATTGCTACCTTAAAGAATGTATTTTAAATATTATTGACACCGAAACATTTATATTATTTGCAAAGTGCCAGCCTTTTCCAATTGTGAATAATCCCTTGAAATCGAGGCACTTTCCCACTGCAATGCCTGTGCTGACTTGTTATTCAGATAAATAATCTCTGGGGATATCATACCAGCTCCAATGCAGTGTCAGTAAAAATTCACCTTTCTGTGTAAATGAAGAAATGTCTCTGGCTGAGCTCCCAGATGAGTAAATTGTGAAGGTTGGAAAGCATTTTGATGCTGTTAACAGAACCAAATGAATTTCAAATGCAACTGGCAAAGTTAACTTATTAACTTTACCTAAAAACGTATTTATATTAAACCAAGACAGCAAAATTTAAGGTGGCAATATTACTTTCCATCTGTGACTGAAATATTTTCTTTCTAACCATATATCTTATCAAAGCCAGTAACATACATGCATAAATCAACTTCATTGATTTCAGATCTATGTTTAAAAAAAAAACAAAGAGCTAATTAGAGTAGAATAGTATTTTACAAATAATACCAAATTGGGGCTGGAAACAGAATATTCAATTTCATATGAATACTGAATACTTCATATGTCTTATGAAATGCATTATGAAAATGACATTATAAAAGTAGATATGCATAAGTAAATATCAATTTCATTCATAACTAATTGTCATGAATGAAAGTAAATACAGCGTCCTAGGACAATGTTGCAGGATCCAATCTGAGACGATTACCAGGACCAGAGGTTTAATCTTCCAAGCTTTCTGACTCGAGGATGCAGCAGGACAAGAAAACAACAACCAACAATTTAATTGTCAGCCATCAACACCCCAATTAATAACTAAAAGTCACACACAATCAAACACCAATACTATACAAAGAATAGTCCAGTGCAGAGGTCTCCAACCTTGGTTCCTTTAAGGCTTGTGAAATTCTGGGAGTTGAAGTCCATAAACCTTAGAGGGACCAAGGTTGGAGACCTCTGGTTCAGTGCACACGTTCTGGAGAGACAGAACTTCCCTGAAGATGGGCTCCAGTACGAGTCTGAAAGTTTGGAAGACTAAACCTCTGGTCCTGGTGACTTGAGTTAGATTGGATCCTGAAGCTAATTGCTACTATATTAATAGCATTAAAGCTATACAGAATCAGACAAAGAATTCAATATTACCAAATGATGCAAATGCAAGATATGTAGGCAAAAGTCTTACCATAGCGACACTGTTATATAAGGGTGTTGGAAACTGAATACTGATCATCATTTCAGTGAAATCATAAATTAATAAATATATGTTTCTTTATTTTATCAACTGAAACAACAGCATTTTCTATACAGAAAGATAAAGGTTTCCCCTGTCAAGTTGTTTCTGACTCTATGCTCACTTCCATTTCATAGCCAAAGCCAGTGTTGTCTGACGACATTTACATGATCATGTGGCCAGCATGTCTATATGCCAAGGCACATAGAATGCTATTATCTTCCCACCAAAGTGGTACCTATTTATCTACGCACATCTGCGTGCTTTTGAACTGCTAGGTGGGCAGGAGCTGGGGCAAGTAACAGGAACTCACCTCATTGTACAACGCTCAAGTCTCGAACCTGAGGTATCAGCTTTCTAGCTGACTTGGGTACAAAGCCAAGTTTTTAAAGCTTTGCGAAAAGCCAACAGGGTTGGCTCATTCAAACTTTTGAGGGGAGAATATTCCATAAAGCAGGAACAACAGCAGGAAAAGGCCTTCCAGTTGACACTCTTTGGCTTCAGAGTTCAGGAAAAAAAGGATCATGGACAGCAAAATGGGTGCTCTCATTCACCTGTCTGTAATCCCTTACACAGCTGAATCTTTTTCTGGCATCTGATATTGCCTGCTGCAACAGCAGATGGACAGAAGACAATGATGGATACTTGCATGGAAACGTGGAGGAGCTGGCTTAGAAGACTATGGGGTGCTTCCAATTTAGAGCCATAATTGGGAAGGGTTAATTATTATTATTGTTTAATGTGGATTTCACAGAATGATTCTGAAAATACAAAATTCTCACAATGCAAATAATTTGTTTGAATAAGGGAAGAAATCAATGTCTATTTCAGATCTCTATTAATCCATCTAAATTCAAAATGCATTTGCTTGCTGTAACACTTCTAGCCTGTTTAACTTTCTTGCTTGTTTAACTTTTCCCTTTCCTTCCTTTCCATGGTAGAGAAAATGATCCGATTAAAGCTCCTTTCTAAACCACGGAGAGCTCTTTTGTACTTTTGCAAAGCTGAAAATGACGGACAAGACATTAATAACAAAACACAACACAGCCAGTCTTAGACTTGCTAGCAACAACAATGAATGGTGCAAATCAAGCAGTCAGGTCTCAGAAATAATAACAGGCCCACATACCTGGCTGCAGCAGCATAACCCTTCCTGATCGACGGGTTTAAATATAACGGCTGAGAGTAGTGCAATAAAACAATGATGATCATCTAAAAGTATTTATTGCAAATTGGAAATGCTACTGTTTTTGGAGGCAAAGCTATAAATAGGAGGTGACATCAGTGAATGACTTCCCGGGTGAAAGCATGGCCTATTTCAGCTGCAGAGTCACCATTTCATTTGTTTAAGAGGAAAAGCTGAGATCGCAGCTGAATTGAAAAAAAAATCTTCAGAGGCTTAAAAGATAAAGTTAACAGCTGAACCGCAATGCTTTTTCCTGTAATTCTTCTAAAGTAGTGACTGTCTAAACATACAACCAACATTTTTTTATAAAATACCTATGAACTCTTCACCTCATGTTTAAAAGGCTTTAATCATATTCTTCTTCAAAAATCTCTAGGGTAAAATATTAATGTTATTTTTAAAAAAATAGATGTACATCCAAATGAGTACTCCTCACCAGAATTTGTTAGCATAAGAGATCAGCAAATGAGACTGGTTGGATGCCCCTTGAATAGAATGGAGGATTTGATTAACTCTCCCCCACCTGCTCTTATAGTTTGCCTCCATTTGTTTTGGAAGGCACCCCCAGATGTTAATCAAAATCAACCTCCTTCCTTTTAGCATTCAATGTCAACAGTCCCATTTCTGACTGTCACATGCTCCAGGTCACACACCTTTGGCACTGTCATCTGGTGCAAACCATTTGGAAGGGCCTTCTCTGTTGCTGCCCCTGCATTGCACCCCCCCCTCAGATTTGGTTGGCTCCAACCTGTCTGCCTTTTTTAAAGACCCCTTTCACCAGGCACTGGGACAGGGAGTGATATGATCCTATTGACTGATTTCTTCCTGGTACTTTGAGCCTCATGTTTCCAGCTTTTATTTTTGGGTTTTTTAATGTGGTTTTATCAACATTCAATTGCTGTGCATAGATAGTGTGTGCCTCCTTGAATGGTGTGCTGAGTGAGGGCTATAGACATTGAATAAATAAATAATTTAAATTTTCAAAGAAGATAGTCAATGTAACTTTTAAGTGACTACATATATTTAATATGCAATGACACTGGAGGCACTGTTTCTTCTTTGCTGATTCTTTAATCTTCCCTTCCTTTTATAATTATCTGTGCCAGTGAGTCTCAAACCAGACCATTTAGACATCTTCCATAGCCCCCAATCTTTATTGTTTTTTGTCCCAGTTTCTGTTTTCTAGTATTCAACTATACCTGGAGATGATTATTACTGATACAGGAAAATGTATCATTGACTGAAAACTGATTCACTGAAGTGTACAAATAATGTAAGTAGTAACATGAGAATAAGAGTGAGAAGGCCATGAGGAATTAGTATCATGTGTACATCCAATTTTGCATTAAGTTGTGTAAAACAACTTATATGCCGGCTACTAATGATCTCTTCATTTATGTGTAATACATACACAAGAGAAAACTGCTGAATAAAGACAACTAATATACCGAAGTAAAATTCTAATTTGGGTAATGGCTATTTTGTGATGTGTTGTGGGAAGTGGTATAGTGGGATAAATAGGGATGAAGCACCTGCTATGGGTGGTTGAGGGAAGACACTGCTACTTGCCTTAAAGAAAACGCACTGAAATTGTGCCATACCACCTCTCTATTCCAAGAGACTAGTTGATGGTCAGAAAAGACCTACAGCCCTGAAGCAAGTGGTACACATTGTATGCACAATTTGAAAGGTAGTCTTTCCTATCAGTTAGACAGGTGGCACTATTTCTGTTTCATGTGCACTATATTCGACAACCCTGACTCACAATTGCAAGTTGTCTAGGGAAATTCTTAGTCATCCAGGTCACGGTTGTCCCAAAGGTGCTTTTTCTAAAGGCAACTGGACTTTGTTTTTGCTTGAATATGTTTCGTTTCTCAGTCAAGAAGCTTCTTCAATCTTTAAGCAAAACCAAAGAAAGCCCAGTTGCCTTTTGAAAAAACACCTTTGGGGCCATTGCAAGTTGTTGGAAATGGCAGCATGTGTCTGATGGCTGCACTGCATATTTCTGGATATTCAGACCACGTACTAATCCAGAAATCTGGAAGAGATTTCTCACTGAAGAATACTTTCAGTGTTCCAGGCTGAAAATCTGAAATTTTTATCTTGAGAGACTCAATAGAATGGATTCCTAGAATCTTCCATTCTTGGTAGGTGTCTCTTAATATTCTTTTGCCTTATTTGGATGCATGGTTCTTTTCATTCTTTCTGCTGAAGAATGGAAAAAATCCTTCAGTGAGGTGAAAGAATCAAATTATTGTTTGTCAAACTTTTTCAGACTACTGAAGGAATGCCGACAATTGAGATATTCTGACCCTGAAGTGAAAGGTTAGGAATACTCAAACATGCCATTTGAAGATATCAACTGGAATAATGCAGAATGATTAAATCATTTTTGAATACTTCTTTAGAGCATTTTAATCTATTTTTTGTCAGCCTCTCACAGGAGACTCATCACAAACCTACTACCCAGGTAATACATTTTTGAGTAGGTCTGATTTATACTGTAATACTTTCCTCTCAGAGAGGTTTACAACTTGTTTGTGTCACAAATCCTTATCACAAAGAGAACCAGGCTCATGAAATTATAGTCGTCTATCCATTATTCTTTTACCATTCTTCAGGTTTACTTTTTTATTCTCTCTTTTCTTCTTTCTAGTTTTCTACAATGGTTTTAAGAAAACCCTCTTCATTTATTTTGTCCCACAACTCCTATGAGTATGCATATTTTCCATGTATTAGACAAGAATCTTATATAACAGAATAACACTTGGAGGTCTTTCAGTTCAACCGCCTGCTCAGGTATGAAATCTATACCTTTTCAGACCAATGGTTGTCCAATCCCTTCTTAAAAACCACCAGTGGTGGCTTAAACACAATTTCTGGAGGCAAATCATTCCACCGATTAATTGTTCTAACTGTCAGGAAATTTCTCCTTAGTTTGAGGTTGGTTCTCTCCTTGATTAGTTTCCATCCATTGCTTCTTGTCCTACCTTCGGGTGCTTTGGAGAATAGGTTGACTGTCATAATATAGTAATGCATATTACATTACTGATACTGTGACCACAATTTAATATTTATTGAGTGCCAACAATGTATAATGGTTGGGTAAAGTGTTAGAGAAGATATATATTATACACATATCCCAAGCTGACAGCAAGATTAGTCAGTCATTGACAGAGATATCGTTTGAGAGTAATTTTTATGCATCGACTGATCCAGATTTATAGATGTCCTTATTTCTGAGGCTGAGGACAGCAATTTTACCTTTAAAGACAGACCCAATCCTTAGGAATCTGTCTCGCAATGACAACAATTATCCCTGCAACAAAAATAAAACAATTGCCTACCAACAGTTTGCATATGAATCACCTTTTGTGAGATGTGTGGCTGCATTAATTTGCTAAATAAATAAATAAATAAAACCTTCATGTTTTAAAGAAAATTATGTATGATATTCCAACACTCTTAGATTCAGAAATGGAATTATACTTTAAAAACTTGCTTTCAAACAGATATAGGTCCTAGCTGAAAGCGTTTGAAAGAATACGTGGCGTTTTACACATATACTATGTGCAATGATATATATTACTGTAACATATATAATTTTTACTAATCGTCCTTTCTCTCTTTGAATGGAAAGTCTATTTTATTTCCCCCCTGGAAGCAGAATAGTGTTCGCAATATATAAAGCTTTCTACACTAGCTTTCCTTGCTAGCGTAATTTTTTTTTTACATATTAACTACTGAATACGATTTGCTGGAAGAGGTTTTTAAAAAATGAAAATAAAGTAAATCTGCATATACTCAGTTTAAGATGTAAATGATTATTCTGCGAAGAAAAAGGCTGTAAATATTTTGAGAAGTGGCCCCCCAGTGCCTCTTAAGGATTCAAAAATGTTCCATGTGCTGGGTAATTATGTAATATATAGTAAAACCAGCTGGTCTGAATTGTTCTCAGGGGGGTTGGATGATATCAAAATGCTCTGTTCTTCCAGTGAGAGCTATAATCAAGTAGGCAACAACATAAAGTCAGACTAAAACTGACATTGACTTGTTGGTTTTTAATACATTGTAAAGTGGGTGCTAAGCTATATATTGTGGTTTTGAAAAAGAGTTTTAAACACGCACACATTGATATTTCTTATAGAAAGAGATTTATATAGATACCCACATACAGATGAAGGGATGGATGAGTAAGTAGGTAAACAGACAATGACAAATAATGGGGCATATTTATTATCAGGATATCCTGGCCAAGATTCAATTACTTAAAAACAAAAAGGGGATGTTAAGAATGACGACCCAAAATGAATATTGTTAAGACATCTGGCTAACAGAAAATCATTCATAATGTGAAATTAAATATTTTATTAAATTATCCTTTTGTAGCTTCTTTTCAAGATTAACAAACAAATGATGTAAATACTGTATCAGGAAAATATAAACCACATTCTGTTTCCCCAAAATGTGCTACATGTTGTTCAATTTCCAGAGGAACTGCAGGGCAACATTTGAGGCATCATTTGTGCAATTTTTCTTCCTTAGAAACAGTCATGTGGATATTTATGCATCTTATTTCCAATCCTAGAAAGTTCGATGTTTATTTATTTAATTCTATTTAATTTTATCTTTCATATTTTTGAATCACCTCAAAGATTCATGTTAATTTGGGACTATTAAATTCTAACCATATGCAAAAGCTATCACAAATACAACACTATGTAGTATTTTTTTAAAACAATCTCTAAACTGCTTCATCTTTGAAGAAAAGTTTTGTCCACTTTATTATGATATTTTGCAATCTATCTGGCGCAGATCACAAAATCAGCCTTGCTGGGTAAATCAATGTTAGCCTTACCGGATAGACCAGACAGAAAGCATAACCATATCAACTAGCACTAATGTATTGTAAAGCTACACTAACAGAATCTCGCAAGTGTGAAAATATTATTCTTTCTCTCATCTCCTTAACTGTCCAAGAAACTAGGGTGATGGTTTCTCTTCTGAGTTTCTTGCCCTGCCCACTGTCCAGTTGTGGGTTACACTATCACTTATCTGACCATCCCTTGACAAGATCCCTTGGCTTAGTCCATCCAGGTCTTTCCCAAATAGTATTACAGATGGAGTATACTGAGGATTGTGAGGATAAATATGGAGCAATCATTGGGCATCTCAATAGTAACATCAGAAATGTTGCCTAAGCTAGGAGTGGAAGGATCCCAGCTGAAGGGATGTAACTACAATACCACAATTCCGATCCACTTCTAAATGACCCATAGTCTATTCTATAATCATTTTATGGTATAATTTTAAGCCCTTTATTTTAGCTTCCAATGGAGATAATCACGTTAATATCTATGCAATCCTTCTGCCTCCCTTTATTATTAAACAAATAAATAAAACCAAGAGCATGCTTGCTTTTGCGGCTTTTGTTATTTTGATGAACATAGTAAGATCTTAAGGAGATTGATCAGAAAACAATACGGTAAGAACTTCTTCCAAGTTGTTCACTATGCTTCAAGAGTATGCTTTATTTTCCTCACATTCCCCAGCAGTTGTACTACTATTGCATTTTACCATTCTTTTGAACTTCCCATGGGGGGGGGGGAGAACCATGAGAGCATTCTAAATGATGTCCCCTGGGAGCTACTCACCTCCCTAAAATTCCATAAATCAGAGACAGCACAGCAAAATAAGGGATTGATTCTAGAATAACCCCAAAACAGATAACCACTGGAGAAATAATAAATTCTAGTTTGGAATTGCCTCTTCAAACAACATAGGGAACCAGTGATAGGAGGCATTATTAGTGACAGATTCCTTGTTACAGCTGAGCTATATTTTAGTACTGAGGCTAAAGTGCTCTGAGACCAACACATTAAAAGGCATGTGTGTGTGGAGATCTCACAGCAAAGTTCCTTGAATTGCCCACAGTGTGTTAATCTGTTCTTCTCTGGGGGCTGAGTTGTGTATGTGCATGTGTGCATGAGATACCATTAATAATTGGGGGCAAAAACATCTTTCTCTCTTATCTCATTCTACATAGTGCATACTCTTTGTTTGTCATTTTAGCATCAAATGTTGCAGAAAAAGAAGATAATGTTTGTCAATAGCTATTTAAACATTATCCAGAATTTCAAAAATATAAAGATCATTATACAAAAATGCTGTAGAAATAGTATTCTCTTTAATTACTAGCAACATAAGTATTTTGTTCATCTCAAAATGCATTTCCATTACATAGCTGAATGAATTTATTACTATCCTTGGTTAAATGATAGAGATGCTAAGGAGTCACAAGACAATCAGCAAAAAGAGTTCCAGATTAAACCAGAAATATATTTTTATAAACATCCTATGCCTCTTTGCAGAGAGGTGTCAACTGTAATTTTCGCTGTTGTTGTTGTTGCTAACTTTAAAACAAAATTCCATGCTGGCCCAACCAGATAATGCCACCATTTTAGGATATGAATATATTACAAAGGAAAGATAATAAAAGGGGAGTGCCTAAAGAATCATGGAGAGCAATTTGAGTTAAAACAAAAAGAAATAAATACTAAAAAAATTTCTGCACATAACCCGATTTTTATATAATCAGGTATAACAGGGGGGATAAGAAAAAAAGCAGAGCAAATTATTGACAAAACAAAATAAAGTGGATTTTTTTAGTAGTCTTAAAAACATACATGATAAAGGTTTTATTTTCCTGAGTAGCCTTAACAAATGTAGACAATGGCCAGCCGTTTTCTTTGCGTAAACCTAGAATACAAATTGTTATTATAATGGCATAAAGTCAGGGTTTAGATTCAAAACCTGCAGTTCCAATTATCATAGTTATTCTTCTAAAAGAAGGCCTCTTTTCAAAGACCTTAACCCTCCCTTTTTCTTCCACGAATAACATCTCCTGCCACAGTTTTTCATTGATTGCCTGAGATTCAAAGATATGGCTCTATAGAAAATTCATCACAGCAGGCAAAATAGACAAAGTATTCAATTTATGGTGTAAATTGCTTAGCCTCTATATGATAATGTTAAACGAAAAAACCAGTTACATAGCACTGTGCAGTGTGCATTTGATGCAACAATATCTAACTTTCAACTCAAACAAAACCACCATGATTTCTGGGAAACAAATCTATCTATCTATCTATCTATCTATCTATCTATCTATCTATCTATCTATCTATCTATCTATCTATCTATCTA
>JANHFO010006686.1:203450-213592 GCA_032468095.1 Pareas carinatus | reverse complement strand
CGGGCTCCCCAATCAGGGGTCGCCCGGCCCCTAAGGGCCCCCCAGAGAGCGGGTTTCAGGCGTGGGAGGCAAAGCTAACTCTCCCGCATTCTGTTGCCTCTAGGACCGGAAGTCGAATTCCAAAACAGGCAGTTTTGTTGGATATAACTGCACAAAAACTAAGAAATAATTAGGGGAAATCTGTTTATGATGCAATCTATTTGAGAATTTAAAACTATCACTGCTCTCTTCAAGTTGAAACTAATATGGTAATAGATGCTGGGCCATTAGACATAGACTAACAATGAGGCCTAGCCTGTTAGGAAACATAAGAAAATAAGTGTACTTTTGTTAATATAATTTTTATAATCATAGGTGAGGAATATGTATGGAGAAAGTAGTTCTGCCTCACTGACTCGAAATACCATTCTTGCATAGCTTCAGAGAAGCAAGTTATCATTTTGTGGAGGTTGAAACGGACTTATTGACTGCTTAAAAGCATTCCTCCATTAAAAGATTCAGTCGTGGTAGCTTCCCAACTTTTTACAATGTTTGAACCTATATATATCTCTTTTGCAAATGGATTAAGAACTATATTAGATTAATGGATATGCATCATATAGTGCACAGGACATTTCTCCATGTAAATTTTGGTCCCTGGATTGGGAGAGTAATCTCTCCAAACAGCATTCTAAATTTCAGGAAGAAATAATCTTTATGGAAAATCCTTACGGGTACATAAATTAACTGAAATAGATGCAAATGGGTAAATCATTAGGTGGATTTACACTTCCTAATTACAGTTTTATAACGCTGTACACCAATAAGAAAAGTATAATGATATGGATTAGTGTGAAATTAACGACAAAAGCTTCTTAAAGAATGTAGAAGCTCCTAGATAATTCCTTCACCATTTTTATTTCTTAAAATTAATTATTTAATTTGGAAAAGAAAAACCTGTTAAATAACAAGTTCCATGGAGTATTATTTATTTTCATTTTATATAAAATTCTTCACTAGCAATAATACTATTTAATAAGGTATATGATTTTGAGATGTTATTGACGTTTTAAAGTTAGAAGGTATCCTGCAGCATATAAACCTACAAGCTTTATATATTGTTTATATTTACAACTAAGTGTCCCAAGATTCAACACTGTGGATTTGCTTCGAAGGAGGAAAGACTGTGTCTTGGTTTGTCCATCCAGAACCTATGTGCTAATTTAATCAATCATATTAGTAATATCTTTTTGGTGGTGAGGTCTGCTCCCCCTAGTGGTGCTAATGGATACTGCTCACCTACCAGGCGCTGAGATGAATACAGACAAAACCAAACCCAGGCCAGGTGACAAGCCAATCAATCAGGGGGTTGTTGTTTTTTTGTCACAATCTATGGATCTACAGTCATCTCCATCAAAATGCAGACATGAGCCAGTTGCTGCATTTGATCGTGCAAGATAGCATTTATTGATCCTGCTCCAGTGCAAAAAATGCTAGGAAAATGAGATGTTGGTAGTGTCTTTTTCTAGCATGCATAAATAAAAATAGTGAGGAAAGACTAAAGGCCTGAAATAGCAAGATTATAAATATGCACTACTTATTATAGAGAAAATGTGACTTATTCTGGGCAATGTTTGAAAACATGGCATCAGATACTTGTCATCAAAATTGGTGACAGTGTTCAGTATTTCATTCCACCTCTTTGCTTCACATACATTCTCTGTTTCAGAAGAATAGGGAAATGTGTTTTCATCAATTCTATTAGCTGCACCATTCCATTTTCTCTCAATACTTATTCAGAATGAAGACATGCTTTCTGAAATCAACATGGTGATGAAACCTAAGTAATTATCATGCAACTTCAACTAAGCCAGCTCAAAGTGAATGAAGGAAATATACTGTGGAATGGAAAAGCAATTGCTATATGCTCGGCAGTTGGTAATAAAATGTATCAAAATAATTGGGAAAGAAGATACATTTCTAAATAAAATCATACCAAATAACAACTGGAAACAACAAAAAATATGCACATCTTTTCTAGACCGTTTTAACTTCAAAAATCTAAACATGACAATTCTGGTGAGTATTCTTAAGAACTCCAAAAGCTTAAAGCTTAAATAATGAAAAGCTTTCATTGTTATTGGAAGTAAATGATTCCAAATAAATTATTAAATTGAACCAATGCACCATGGACCTTAGATAAATTCCTAAAGAATGCTTTAGTTCAAACATTATTGAAACATTCTACTAGTTTGGGATTTAGATAGAGGTAATTCCAAATAACTAAAATTGCCACATAAAAGCTGCTTACAGTTTAAAATGGAAATTATCTTTTTAATATAAAAAAGCAACATATGGCGGGTATCTATACCCAAATAACCTATTCCTAGGAAGTTGTTAGCACTTCTCTTTATTGTTTTCTCTCTAGTCTGCAATTTGAACTTATTTTCTTTTTGCAAAATCTGATTTTGAACACCTATTTTTAAGAATTTCAGAATTCTTCAGATGAAATTTGCCCAAATCAAAATGGGAAAATCAAATGACTTCATGGTACCAAGCAGAGGGATTAGGAGGGAGAACTGAGGGTTTGTCCAGATATTTGATGTGACACACATATACAAAAGAGGCAGTGCTCGCAGCCTGTGGGTGTGGCATTGGTCTGGCCTTTTTGACAAACGCAATAGGACCTCACAGAAACCCATACTTTCAAGTCTTTCTATAATGCAAGTTCACATTCACAACCAGATATTTTTAAGTTTGTGCAACTGCTACATTGTTTACCCATGCCATAAATCTCATTTAATCTTTTCTATGAAAATATTGTCTCTAAGAAAGGTACAATAACAGCATGCAACTGAAATAACAATGCAATTCCTGCTTCCAGTTCTATTTCAAAGAATGAGTTCTCTGCTTCATCGAAGGAGAAGGCATCTCACCACAGCAAGGAAAAACATTACTATCTTCGTGTGCATGTATGTGTGTATGTTTCAACAGTTTATCTTAATATAATCTGGCTGCAATGGCTACTGCAGAAAATTGTTTTTAGTTTGCTGCACCACTGGAAACCATCACTATTGGCAAGATTGCAAAAAAACTATCAATGACAATTCCAAGCTTTCTGTTCCAGTGAGATCTAACGGCTGTGCATCTTTGACTATAATAGCACAGTTACCTTCTCATCTCTCCTTAGCATAAATAAATTGGAGACAAAAAGATGTCACAACTGAATTCTCTATCAAATATATTATCATGATATAAAAGTCACAGTATATTCATCAAGTCTTTATAATCACTATTTTTTAAAAAAGCTGATAAAATGTAGTGTCCTTTGGGTATGGATATTAGCGCATGTATATAAAAATCTTTAGGACTTTCTCTTTTTCATGATATTGATTTGTTTACTTTTTCTTCTGAATGTGTTAGCTGTAAAGCAATCTCTTCTACTTTTATTATATTTTTGCTTTCAGCAGTCAAGTTACAGTTAAAGCTTAGGTATCAAATGCCAATTGACATTTATTCACAGGAACATAAAGCTACACATTTATCTCATCTTTTTCATTACTACCTAATAAAATTTCACCTAGTACAAAAACATTTAAATTTAACAATCCCATCACTATTAAAGTTTGAAGTCATTCGATTTGTGTTTTCCTTGTATTTCCTATGGTCTCTGGAGTGCCTGAACTATTGACAGAGTTCAACGTTTGAAGCCCCACACCTCTGAAGGACTTCCAACAATGATAAAAGTTGTACTGTGTTATCTTACAAAGTACCATGATCTTCCGGACCAACATATAAATTCACGACTCATACTAAAAAAGCTCTCCATTTTAATTCTGAAACTACTCTGCGATTCCACCACTGGATTTTGACTTACATGAAGTTTCTCTACCATAAATAAAAATATATATTTTATGGGTATTTTCTTTTATTACTTTATTTATCTACTTTTTACTCTGATTATTAGACAATATCTAATTTTGTATTGATAAATATGTTATTTTCACTTCCTTCTCCTGAATGTAAATGTTTCATGAAAAGGCCAATTCCATTTCCGGTTCAAATTTCTGTTTTTACACAACATTGGAAAATCATTGGCTAACTCCTCAAGGCCAATGCATCTTGCAAGTTCACACTAAACAGATCCAAGAAACATCATAACAATTCTTGCTATGTATTGAAGTTGCCTTTTTAAAAACATAAAATATGAACCTAAAAAGAACTAGGCAGGATCAAGGGCCACCTAGATCAGCATTCTGTGTTACCCAATGTTCATTTAAATGGATTTGGACTCACAAGCTTTAGCTGGAGATACATGCAAGAAAGGTTGACAACCATCCATATTACTACCGTAGATTTCCTTATTTATCTGATACTTTATTCCACCTTTATTACTTTATAAATACCTCAAGGCAGGAAGCATGTATAACATCCCTTCTTGTTCCTATTTTTCCAATAACAACCTTGTGCGGTGAGATGGGCTGAAAATGTGTGACTGGCAAGGTTATTCAAGCTGGCTGTCATGGCTAAGGTAGGACTAGAACTCACATTCTCCTGGTTTCTAGGTCAGCACCTTAACCACTACATCAGACTGGACCCTATTCTTTATTAACCTATCCACTTTCCTTTTAAAACCTAAAATTATCCATGTTTCTCAGTTTACGTCTTTTTTTCTTAGTCCTGAATCTCTACTGTTGAGTACAAGGCTCTGTTGTAACTGAGGCTTGAAATGCAGCACTTGAACATATCTCTATAACAGCACCATTGTATTGAGAGAGAGTGGATAGTATGACTTTAAGACAGTGAACACTACTACAGAAATGGCAACATCAATTAAGTGTGTTGAAGGGAAAATCTGTGCTCTCATTAGATAGACTTCTTGTCTTGTCCCACCTCCTAACTTCTGTGTTCCTCTTACAGCAGAGTTCTGGCATAGTTAGGGATACCTTATTCTTGACACATTTAGGAATAAGTGTCCAAATGCAGAAGGTTTAGTACCCTGCATTCAGTAGTTTGGCAGACAATGGAGGATTACTCCTATGCTGAATGGGCAAGGTTAGGAGTTAATGTATTTATTTCCTAAAAGTCTATCTCCTTTTCTTTGGAGTACCTTGGAACTTTCATTGCAAAACACAAAATAAAAGTTCACAAATACATGGAGCTGAACAGAATGGGAATGCTATATATTTTAGAAATGTACTTGCAAAAAACAAGAGGGGCGCAGCAAGGCAGCTTGAAAGGATAATAAACGCTAATTGAATGGCAATTCTTTGACCTCAGCTACTGGCCCCAAAGGACAAATATAGGACTAGTTGACAGGCCCCTACAAGTGCTTGACTAACAAAGATACAGAATGGATTTGAAATGCTCATAGTATCTTTATTTCTAAACAGATCTGAAAATAATCAAAACAGTCTAGATCAAATTTGAGCACATTTTAAACAGAAGTCAACTTGCAAGAGCAGTTAACACAAATGTTTCTAAGCACCTGATCCAGCCAGCTTCAGAGTTGGTCCCATGGTACACAGACAAATCAAAGGATTGAAGCAGCAAGGGGGGTGAATGTGGCTTGGAAGGCTGATTCTGGTGGAACAGAATAAACTTTCCAATTGCAACATTGAAGTAGTTTTCTCCGCAAGTATTCAAACTCAGGGCCTGCTGAGACTCTTAGTGTTGTGAGGTGGATCTCCTTCTTTTCTCTCCAAAGTTCTCTAACAGAATTCTAAGAGGATCCTCATGCTTTCAATGAATTTTTCATGTAGAACATCTCTCAAAATTGGGCTAACCTGGATGCCTGGACTTTTGACTTAGGTTGGGCAACCTACGGCCTACTGGCTTCCACTGAACACTTCTGTGTCGCACAAAAGAATGCACAATTTTGGCTTATTTGGGAGTTCAGGGGATGGGAGAAATTACAGTTATACCGTTACAAATTCTGTTCTATGAAATTCTACGTCATCATTTTTTCCCACTGTAGGAAGGGTTTTAAGGGGGAAATATATACCATATGAAAGAAAAACAGCTGCTCTGCATCTTTTCTTTTTACAGATTACAGATAGTGTGGAAGGGAGAGAGATTGTAATGCTAGCTGTCATTTCCAAACAGGAAAGAATCCGGAAAATGATCCAGACAGGAAGTATATTTCAAAATAACTCTGATAAATTAAAATGAAATATATCTCTGGCAAAAGTCATGCTTTCCCCTCAAATAAATTACATTTAAATGAGAAGAGCATTTTAAATTCACTGAAAATATGATACTCCATGTAGGCAAGATTTTTCTGCCTAGAAAATAAGAGTTGAAATATCTTATTTGAGGCAGGGATATGAAAAAAGAACACTATAGCTGCCTCCAAACTGTCCAGCAAACAGCCCATAGAGATTCTATGCTGAGCCAATGAAGACGATATTCTATTCTATCTTGCAAACACAAGTTGCAAAAGTCTGCTAAATACTGATGAGTCTACCAACTTTTTATCAATTGTTTTCCTGGGGTGGCAGATGTATCAGAGTGGCTAGTTAACAAGGCTTCTGCCTTGTGGGAATAATATACCTGTTGTGCAACTTTTCTTTTAAGAAACTGTTTGATTGCATCTAAGAAACGCAATGATATTGTTATTACAATAAGCACTGATATAAATAAATGTCTCTTATGCAATAGTTCAACAACGAGCATGCTGTTTCAGGTTTGATAATGTAAAAAAGAAGGTTCATTCACATACAAAATAAAAGTTGGGAATGGAAGGGGAACAAAAAGTCTTAAGAACTTCAGAGAGAGAGAGAGAGAACACTGAAACCAATAGGAACCATATCACAAAGCAGATTCATATGAAAGTCTGAAGAAGGATAATTTTATAACGTATAGAGCTAGGATAATGTTTCACATAATAGACATTACACCAGGATGGAAAACGACAGTGGAATAAATCTGAGTCTTTAATATTTTTTCCTTTCTTTCTCAACTTTCAAGCAGCTCTGTCTAAACAAATTCTTTCAGAAGACCAAGAAACAAAGTGAAGAACAATACTCTCTGCAGAGCTGGGCAGGCAAAGTTGGTAAAAATATTAAAGGTAAACTTACTGTCGTTAATATCAAAGAGCCTACTGCACCACTAAATCCTGCTTTTCATCTATATGGAGTATGGATGGCACACATGCCTCAATGGCCATTCAGAGCCACTGAGGCACGTGAGCCAAGCCGCCCCAGCATCACCCCAGAGCTGAACATGCTTAGAAAGGAGTAGTGGCGCCAGGCAATGACATCACGGGACCATGCATCTGCTCAGATAGAGAGTAGTGGCACCAGATAATGACATAACAAGCCGCAAATCATTAGACGTGACTCATCTGGGCACTCGGTGTCTAAAAGCCATCACTGGAGTACATAAGCTAAAGGGATGTTTAAGACTCTACAAAGTCCGCTGTGTCTTCGAAAGCCTATTCAAATCTCTCTGAAGTGATTCAAGGGCATCAGCATGATTTGATACCTCAAAATCAATTCATAAGATAGAAATAAAAAGATGATTCCAAACTTCACTCCGCCTTGTAAGCAATGTGGTCTATGAAAAAACACAAAAACAAGGGATCTTTTTTCAAATTGTTTGACACAGCTTTTCAAATGCACAATTCCAATTCACAACTCCACGAAGCATATTTTATTAATTATTAAAAATACAATAGAAAATATATTGCTGTAAACTTCTAAAATTTTAAACTTAGGGTGGGAGACATAAAGAAATATTGAACTGAACAAAGCCACATCAATAATCTTGGTCTTCGTTTGGTCCGTTTTCATCATGTCAAAACTATACTGTTGCTTGGTCATACTGGTAAACAAAAGATAAATGTGCCTGAATTTCCTAAAATGTCCAAAGATAAGAAAGCAGTGAGTGTAATTTTCCAAGCAATGCTTTTCCACAACTGTCAAAAGAGTTATTTTGCAGATTGCACCTGACATCAATGTATCTTCACAGAAAAAAAATGTGAAAGTAGCTAAAGTGTATTTGCCTTCAAATCTAGTTCAATTCCCTGAAAAAAGCTGTCCTATTTACACAACAATCAAGCGAGTTGTAATAAAACCATTCATAACATGTGGCAGCTCTCTTGACATTGTACAGAATTTAATATGCATATATTCATTCTCCTAAGAAACGTGTTGTGCTCTCTCTCACACAAATCATGCTAGAGTGAACCAATTATAGATCTTGGCTTTAGAAAATAACTATATAGCATATGCTGTGTACGCTAGATGGATGCCACCCACAGAAGGTTAATGAAATGTTGCATTACATCAAGCCATTATAGAGCAAATGCCAAGGCTGTGCAATTTCAATATCTCCTCTGCCTCTGATGGAAGAGACAGAAAAGAATGAGCTTCTCCGATGGGTCTCACACATTTGTTGGTCCTTCCATATGCTAATGTTTTCTTTAATGCAGGCACTGGCGACTACTGTCAATTTTGTGTCAAGGGTAAAAAAAACAAAACTGGGAGCAAAGAAATGACTACTAGATAAGTACTTTCGCTACATCAGAAATAGCAACTAAACGGTAAAAAATCCTGCTTTCCATATAGTATAAATTTCTATCAAAAATAAACACTTGGGTGACAATCATTCCCTGAGGTGGTATTGCTCATGTTTGCTCTTCTCAACTGTTTGCAGAAAGGAATCTTGTCTCTTCTGTCAAAATACAGGCTGTAGTTTGCAAGCTAGCAAGTTAATATTGTTTATTGTTGTAGACCTAAATATTTGCTCCAAAAATCCTTCTGTGAATATTTAATGTTCAACAGCTGCAGTTTATATATTTAGCTTAATTAAAGCAAATAATAATAACAAAACAAAACAAAACAATAATAATAATCTGATCATTGTGTTTGTAAAAATACATGTTTTAAGAATATGAAAGCATATAGAGCAGTGACCACCAATCTTTTAGGCACCAGGGACTGATTCCACGGAGAAAGTTTTTTCCCACGGACCAGAGGGGGTGTGGTTTTGTGTGCTGCCTGGATCCTGTGAATGTGGCTGGCTTCTTTCCACAGACCGGCTGCTGGCATGTCGCAGACCAGTACTGTTCTACGGACTGGGGGGGTTGGGGACATAGTGATCTTATCTTGAAGTCAGAGAGTTCCTCAAACTGAAAACTGTTGGCCAGCCGCACTATGCAAAAAGGGGAATGCAGGGGAGAAATACATAAAAAAATGAGACTTCTACCCTTCAAAACAATGTTTTCCATGTGACTTGCAAGCTCTTTCTGCATGGGAGCCTAGAAATTATCATTATCCATTACAAAGGCAAGATCATGGTGCATGTTTTCATGTATCAGGGAGTCCTATAATACCTTTCAATGGAAAACATTCACTACTTGAAATCCTTTTAGCAGCCAGATACACAATTGCTGAATCAGGAACACATTGTACAATTTCAAACACTGGATAAGTTTTTGTCTACCTTTTTGTTTTCTTACTGGATTATGTGACATGAATTTTTTTAGAAAAATCCAAAGCCTTGCTGCCTGTCATTAATCTTTTCACATGAGCAAATCAGCAGTCCCTTTAATCACTTGGATTGATATTGTGATTACTGGTAAAGCATCACATGCATCTGCCAATTTCACAACTATCAGATTCATGACAACATGAAAGCACAAGATAAACAGCATCATAAAGCATGCCAAGGCTGGAATTAAACATTAGAGCCATCAGAGGGGAGATGGATTACTCTTTTATTGTACAATAATCCATACTGTAGTTAAATCTGGACATGCCATTCTGACTATGGCTTCTTTCATTTCAAACAGCAGCTTTAAGCAGATACACATGAATGCATTTTGGCTTGTTGGGTGATCAGGAGAAAGGAAAGCAGCTGCATATACTGTTGAGTTTTTTTAAAAAAACAATCTACTGTCTGTTCCTTTGTGTCTTATTTGTAGCTACAAATGAAAATAATTAGCAATGAAAGATAATTAGCAAGCATGGAAAATGTTACTTATAAAAATTAATGGTGGATTACAAAATTGCAAAATCTCATCTAGGCAGTACCAGGAATGGAAACAGACTCAAAGAGGTAGATAGATAGGTAGGTAGGTAGGTAGGTAGGTAGAAGAAATAGTACTCTATTATTCTTCTATATATATATATACTTCGCTACAAATGAAAATTGTAGAT
>JANHFO010006686.1:185940-196645 GCA_032468095.1 Pareas carinatus | reverse complement strand
TTTTAACTGATTTTAACTATGTCTTTTGTATTATTGTTCTGTTTATGTTATATGTTGTTTTTATGGCTGTACACCGCACTGGGTCCCTTCGGGGAGAAGGGCGGTATAGAAGTTTTAATAAATAAATAAATAAATAAATATTCAACTTGACCAACATGGTGACCAAACAGATTAGTAATGAATGACAGGCCTTATTTCTGACTGCATCCATTTCTATGAGAGCCACACATGGTGATATCTAGTTACAGTTCTCTTAAACTATGATAATGTGCTATGGATAGCATTGTGCTATGTTCCACGTTTTGGGGAACTTTTGAAGGGGTAGAATATTACACCCACATTATTAATGACATTCAAGCACAAATGTTCCCGTTGTTCCATCCTTATATTATAACCACAGGATTTAGCCCACATTCCTTAACTTAGTCTTCTTCTGTTTCAAGTTTTGATACATTTTAATACATCTTAGCAATCACACGTGTACACAATTCTGTTTCAAAATCAGTACAATGCTCAATGCCATACATTTGCCACAGGGGCATTTTCGGATTGTCTGTGCAAACACTGGCTGTGAGTAAAGTATATTTTTATTTTATTTTTTATATTTCAGGGAATGATATCTTGCTTGCTTACTTCCATGAAAAGCCAGTCTATCCATGGGGCTTTCTTGGTACAATAAGACGAGTGCCTTGCTGTTGCCTCGTTCTATGAAATGATGCCTTTGCCATTGTCCCTAAAGCATTCATCCACTTTCAACCTATTTCTGTTTCACTAGTGCCACATATAAATGTCTGCTTGCTTTAATTCAGCAGCTGGGATGACCTTCACACCTTGAGTGACCCTGCTGAGATTATATACTCTTGGCAGATGCTCCTGTGTTGTTTGCTCGTTCCTTCCAGAAACACCTCCCTTCCATGATGAGGCACTTAGGAGGAAGTGGGAGGTTTCAATCAGTCTTAATTATTGACAACTACCTGGACACGCAGAAACAATTTCCTTTGCAACGGTTTCTGAAGTGGTTCACCACTCCTATTTCTTAGAGCTGAAAGAGAGTAACTGGCCCCAAATCACCCAGGCAACGTCGCACCTAAGGCAGGACTAGAACTCATTTGGCAGCCAATTAAACACCATACCAAACTGGCTTTCATCAAAAGCCTACAAATCCACAAATGTATTTTGGGCGAAGCATTTAAAGGTAGAAAACTGACTACACAGTTTGCTTTATGTCCGAGTTCTAAATGGCTAGAGGTTCATTTCCCTCTTTTAAAAAATGAAAGCAGATAGCTAGCAACTGAAGCATCTCCATCCACCATTTTCCATGCTTAACTATGTGTTTTATGGTTATCATTATCTTTGTAAATCTTGAATATGTAAACATTCAATACTTGATTTAGACTGACTTTGGGACACTAATTTTTTCCTTCTTTGGACTACTTAATAGAATTAGGAAATATACCAATCCTAGGTATTGAATATTTTAGATGAATAGAATATTGAATGTTATTTTACAGATCAGACAAATATAAGTGGATGGATACTTATAATCCAATGTTGTTTTTGCAAATTAAAATGTAAGGTTCAGTGGCCAGAATATATCTTTCTTAAATCTTTCTTTTCCAGAAGAAAATCAGTAGGTTTGATGGACTTTTTCACTTGCTTCACTGTTTCCCCCCTTAAAGCATCCTAAAAGCTTTACTATTTATATTTGCTTTTTTGCCCTTTTGCCCTCTGATTTTATTCTGAGCAACTTGACATTTTAATTTTAATCACCAACAGACAAGAATATATACAGCTTGGGGCTGAATTGTGGAGTCCTTGGTGGTCTTTGAGTTTGGCTGTTGCTTTCACATGTTTCATCATCTAAGTTAACCCTACATTCACTAAGGACTCCACAATTCATTTTAGTCAATTAACTGGTATAAGACAGGACTAGATAGCAGTTGGGTTGTGCTACTAAAATAAAGTGTGCTTTCCCTCGAGGTAGAAGATTTGCTGTTCAGGATGTACTATCCAAATGCTCACAGAATATAGAATATGCATTTTTCTTATTTTTTATTATTATTTAGATTTATGTACCGTTTAACAGTGCTTTACAGCTAGCTAACATAATCCAAATAGAATTATGAAATCTCCAAAGTGATGTTTCTCTCCAGTTCAATAGCTAATTTTGCATACATGTCTACGGATGCAGAGGAACACACATTCCATAAGTAGAGAATTTCACACATGACCTCACACCAGAAAGAATTAAGTTAATTTCTATGTGGATTGGATGTAATGTACAAAATAACAGAAAACAGTATATTCATCATCAATCCAGTCCTAACAATCATGCATTGAGATAAGTCTACAGTAAATCCTTTTTCTCATTGGTCATGAAATCCACAGGTATTGTCACATATTAATACTCTCAGTAAAAAAAATAATGCTAAGGAAGAACAGATAGTATATCTGAATATATTACAGGTATAGAGTTCTTCAAGTTAAGTACAACTACTAGTAGTTACATATAGTTTTCCATGCACCAACCTGGAAATGATTTTTCTTTAAACTTCCCAGTCAAGTCGGTAGCTAACTGCTAGATTTCTGGTGGTCGCCTAAGCAAATATTAATCAGATCTAATCTTATTTAATATTTTGTGGATTAGTCAAAATTGTCTAGATACTTATAACTTATATCTTATAACTTATACCTGTTTTGACATGGATGTATTTTATCTAAATCAAGCTGGAAACTGGTGACAAACAACCAAGGAATCTAATCACTTTGAGCTTTGATTATTTAGGCCTATTAAGAAAAGGTCAAGGTGACAGCATAGTAATTCTGATCAGTACCTTTGTTTTCAAATGTGAACTTTGCCTAAATGTCACACAAAGAATTTAAAAGCTTTTTTTTCATGTTCTGATGGAGGGGGTTAACGTTGTAGCCAGCTTACTGTTACTTCTCAGACAGTATGATAGCTTGCACCTGAGCAATGTTTACTTAAAAGTTTCTGTCCTCTTGATTTATATGGGAATTCTCTCCCAAAGCAGAATTTCTTTCATTGGGGCACTCTGTATATGTAATCCAGAGGTGTACTATATGGCTTCACGCATTTGATGTGCAGTGGTATTCATTTATTTTCATTTGTCATGATGGCTACAATGAATAATTATTTTTTTGTTTTTTATGTATTCAAAATTCTTTTTCAGTTTGTGACTATTTAAAATTATTCCATACAATGTACTAGTTTGTCAGTCTATTTATTGTCTGAACACCAATACAGAAATATATTAATAAATGAAATCAGCCTCATAGTGTATCGATTGATCTGCAAATTAAACAGCTTTGGTAACAGAGATGAGAAAGTTTGGTAAAGCAGCCAACCGACCCATCAGCCTTGTTTGAAGTCGGCAAAGACATTACGCATCTAATGCACACAAAACTAGCCACTTGTTTCAGCATTATTCCACAATTTCAGAGAATCATCGTATCCTCATACTAAGTTCAATTTCAACATTAAATGGCTATGTAGAAAATCATGCTTCTATACACTTAGGTTTGTCTG
The DNA here is from genome assembly GCA_032468095.1 of Pareas carinatus. Taxonomy (NCBI): domain Eukaryota; kingdom Metazoa; phylum Chordata; class Lepidosauria; order Squamata; family Pareidae; genus Pareas; species Pareas carinatus. The sequence continues at coordinate 193,098 of JANHFO010006686.1, read as the reverse complement.
AGAAATAAAGAGTTAAATACAGTTAAAATGGTGTACTTAAATTGTATGTGAATTATGGACCTAATGTAAGAGTGAATGCCCAGAATAAGAAAAGTAGCTTGAGGAAAATGAATGAGAATTGAATCACAAAGTGAATATATGAAGGAAACAAATATATGAAGGGAAAAATGAATTGGTGTTTACCAGTTACATAAACCTGATATTCTCATAATTTACTTAACCAATGATCAGATGACATAGAGGGGTCTAATGAGTCTTCAGTCTTAAGACAATGATGTGCTTTAAATCTATCCATTAATATTATAAAAAAGACGTACAAAAGAATTTTAGGTAAATTCTACCCTACTTGAGAACCAATATTGCTATTTTTCCAAGATTGCTGAAAAGAAAAATATGTTTTTAACAGAGTATATTTATTTTAAAAGTAACTACAGTTAGATAGCTGGAATAAGCTTGCTGTGTAAAATAGTATTTTTACTAATTGTCTCTGCTGTTCACTAGCTAAACAAGGTGCTTTGCAGTTTGAGGCAGAGGGTGAGGGGGGTAAATCTGTCCATAAAAAATGTTGATACATCTCCTTACAGCTAAAATCCAATGGCATGTGGTTGAAATTATTACATTCACAGTTTCAATACATGGCACACAAATTACCTCTTCAAGAGAGCTACATAATAATACCTGAAGCGTAAAGAGAGGAAATGGAGTTTAATTAAGTGTTGCCCAGCTAAATCAAACTGGAAAAAATTACAGTAAGGAGAACATAGAACATGCACAAGATAAAAATATTGAATATCATGTAAAAATATTCCTGCAAATGTGCTGCAGCTCCTCTGGGTCATAGAGCAGGCTTTCTGATGGGTAAAAATGGATCTTTTATCATTCACCTCACTTTTTCCTATCACATTTTCATTTTTTTAAAAAAAAGGCAGCGGGGAATTAAAAGGAACACTCTGTGGTATATGTCGATGTGTTTTTAGATTTCTTTTTAAAGGGATAATATCTGACATCTGTGACAAAGAAGAAAATATATTTATGCTCAATATATCAAAAGCTCAAAGCAAATATGTATTATTAAAATAGAAATGGAAACCAGGGGGAAAAACAGCAATTAGGTTAGGTGGGTTCTTAATAAGCAGATGGTGGATTGAGTTATAGTGGTTGAAAGAAAATCACATTTTCCAAACAGAGAAATGTTCTACTACTGATTGATTGACCAACTTGATTTGATAAGAATTATATAGTGCCTGTCATGCAGGAACTCAAGTTGCTCCTATTTCTCCTCACAACAACCTTAAATGGTAGGCTGACTTGAAAGTTAGCTGTAACAGAATAAAATTGCAAACACAAATTCTGTTTCTGAGATATTCATCCAAGAACCCTGAGAACTGAGTAGATTTAAATAATAATAATACAATAGTTTACCTACATAATTTTTCGTACAATTTGGTATCGTGTCAATCTTTGAGTAGCACTACAAAACTGGATAAGATCTGGATTGATTTGCGGAGAGGAAGTTAGGGGTTTAAAGAGGAAAAAGATTCCTTAAACCTCTATAGGGCTTTTGCGGCTATTGTTTCCTCATACTCTCCTCCTGTACGAATATTCCACTTCCAAAAAGGCATAAATTGCATCCCGTTCCTTCCTGGTAGGCTTTAAAGGTCATAAAGCAATGGAGGTCCATATTTTTGCACTTGTTTCAGGGTGCCAAGAAGTTTTATTTTTTCCCCAAAGGTTTCACTTATACATAAGCATCTGAAAACTATTCTGGTACATTCGATTCTGATATGCTATATTGCGATTAACTGGGAGGCTTAAAAGAAAATGTTAATTCATTAAGCAGCATATCTATCAATAAACTTTGACTCAACCCATTAAACTTTTCATTAATGTTTTTTCTGCTCATAATCAAGCATTCGAGAGAAGAGAATAGATTTATACTATGCCCTGATTTTAGCAGTTTTGTTTTATTAATGTTAGCCGTCCTGGCAACACCTCTGACAATAAAAGAGATTGAAAGTCGCTCGACTTTCATTAGCATTGGATTCTAATGTCAATGAAAGCCTAGAGCTCTCTATCCCTTTCTGAAGGTAAAGCGTGCAATAATTGTAGCTCAAACGAAAAGAGAATCAATCACTAAAACAAGGCAAAAGAAGAGCTGAGCACATATCCCACAGAGGTTCCACCAAGGTATCTCTATTCATTTTATTAGTATCTGTTAAAATACAGAATAACAAATTTCATTCTTTTCAAATTCATATCAATAAAGATGACCATGCCCTGTAAGATAGTGTTACGAAATTACTCATATAAACAATTCTATGCATTTGAGATTGGTTTAACGTTGCTCCTAAAACAAGCGTGTAACTTAAATGACATGTTGTGAAAAATAACAGCGCCCTTCTAGAAAAAGGAAAGGGTGACAATTGGTGCCCTCCAGATTTGTTGTACTTATTTTCCACAATTCTCTATCCAGGTCAATTATGTTATGTGGGATAAGTTGATACTATATTAGCTAGAGAAGGTTCAGTTAAGAAAAGCTGGCTTAAACCCCTCAAGATATCTACAGTAACTATGAAGTTATGCATCTGTAGAACCAAATTAAATAATACAACCCATAGTTCTCCAATTGGAGTGCATTCCCATTTAATCCTACTTTAGAGAACTAGATTATGGATTGTATTATTAAATTAATTATAACCCTGATTTTGTACTACGCTTGTATGGTAGATTCTGGAAGACACTTAGAGTATGTTAGGTTTCAAGCAGCTGATAAATTGCATATGCATACATGCACATAACTGACATTGTATATTTTCCCCCAAAAATCTGATTATCAAAAGAGGTTGTAATTTTACATGAAGCTTTTCCAGCAGTCACTGAAAACCAAATAAAATAGGAAGTAGATCAGTGGACATATCTTTAAAAATTAAACATCAGCTATTAACAAAGCAATAGTTGAATATTGATCACTGTTTGTCAACTTTAAAATAATTGAATTTATTCTGCCTTTAAAAATCAACTTGAAACTATTAATCTAAGGTAAGTGATGGCTTCTATTTCAGTAACGCTTAGCAATTTCTTAAAAACATTTTATTTTTCTTTAATCAAATATTGGTGAGGTGTTTGAGACTGTCAATTGTGCCACAGAATATACGCATCTTTGCAAGCATATACAAAATAATTTAAATATATTCAGAAAACAATAACGATCACGAGGCCTGAAGAAGAATGGCTTATATAGGTTACTTTTTGTTATTTCAATAATAGACATTTTTGTTTTAAAAAGAGCTTTAAACCAAGGTATCACAATTGTATTTGTGCTTTACAGCAAAACTTTCATCTGGCAGTGAATGATAGCAAGGAGATAGTCCCTTTGCATTCCAAAGCTTCCAATCATCAGCAAATCCATTTATTGTCTAATTATTTTTCAATGGTTATATTTTTTTTATCAAAGTAACCTCCTTTCTCCAAGCTGGATTTTAATTTTGAATCCTAGTTCACTAGTTGACAAAATATAGGATCATCTATGTCTATCATCACTTCAGTCCTCATCATTACCTTTATTTTCTTTACCTGCCCAATCACAATTTATCTGAAACATTCTGCCTTAGCAAATTCTCCTCGATATCATACTTAGGCAGTGGTATTGAAGAGAATACAGACTTTCAGGGTTGCCAAAATTAGTATTCAAATGAAAAAGAATATGTGTACTGATTAATTATTAATAAACTAATAAAATTATTTTCTACTTTGTCCATTCATATTTATAATAAATTATTCTAGTGAATTTTTTTAGAGCTTGAAAGACAAACTATTCATACACATGAATGAAAATTAAAATTCTGCATTAATCCAAGTGCTTTTTTTTTGCATTCTTACCATCTCCAAAGAATGAATGGAAAAGAAACCAGCATCTTCCAAGATGGCATTGCGCCTGTTACATATCAGAGAAAATTAGCCAATGTAGTATCATTTTTACCCTGTTTCCCTGAAAATAAGACCTAACCAGAAAATAAGCCCTGGAATGATTTTTCAGGATGCTTCTAATATAAGCGGTAGCATTTGATTGACTTTTACAGTGTGAACACTATGTAATCTTTTACAATGATGGCTCGCATCCCCACCTTTGCCCTGTTTGTTCAGAAGCAAAATGGAAAGCAAGGGAAAATGAATTGTGATTTTAACTTGTTTTTAAAAAAGATAGCATTTCTCTGCTTTGATAGGCTTTACATATTACAAGTGCAAATCTTTACTAAACTATGAATTGCGATCCAAGGTTTTTTTTAAAAAAAATGTATTGCCTTTACATGAAATAAGCATGCACTAAAAGCAGCAGCCCTGGTAATTAATTTATTTCAGCTCCTGGGGGGAACAAAATGTTTTCATTTGGCACCAAAAAGTTATTAAAAATTATAACGTCAGCTATACATTATGTCACTGAGGAAGACATTCCATGGAGTTGGGAGACTGCCAGTAAAAAGTGAGGTTTTGGGATAGCTTCTCCCTGCCCTTCAGCATGGGAGCCACCTGGAACACAACTTCCAAATCTCAGCACAGGAATACTGCATACACCTACCTCTTAAGCTATTGTGGTTTGAAGATCCAAGAGACTTTATAGAGTAGCACCAGCTCCCTAAATTGATATTCAAAATTTAGTACGAATCAATGAATATTTTATAAAACTGAAGAAACATATTGATACTGCCTTGCAGTCCATGGGAGCCTCTTGGTCAAGCCAAAGGCTCCAGAGTGTCTGACCCTAATTGGTGTCAGTCAAATGGTCAGCAGATGTTAGGAGCTGCTGACCCCTCCCAACTACTCAGACATTTGGGAGACCAGGTAGATTGACTCTGTGATTGGCTGTTGCTTCAGCCCAAATGTATTATAAAAAGACTGTGAGAAAACCAGCCGTTGCTGGCTATATTGTTACTTGTAAATAAACGCTGTTTGGATTCACTGAGATCTTGTTCCTGCTTCTTCCTTGCACGATCGGACCCAAGCCCCTCAGATCTAACACTGACTACACATTCTTCCTGAGTTTAGATGCCATGCTTTGTTGGATATTTGGAGCCATGGTGACACTGTGGTTAGAATGCAGTATTGCAGACTGACTGCTCACTGCTAGGAGTTCGATCCTGACTGGCTCAAGATTGACTCAGCCCATCATCCTTCCAAGGTGGATAAAATGAGGACCCAGATTATTGGGAGCAACATGCTGACTCTGTAAATCGCTTAGTGCTGTGATTTAAATGCTATTGCTATTTAAAGTTCCAACATCTTCTGCAAATACAGAAAATCAGGAATTTCCAGATGAGATCAAATCCCCAATTGGTTCAACAATCTGTAAATTCTGACTTATTTTACTTTTTAAGTCTTATTTTTACATGAATCTTTTGTTATTAATTTATTCTAGCGTATCTATTTTCTGTACTCTATATATTTGATTCACTTTTTATAATTGTCTTGTTTTTTTAAAAAAAATATGCAAATTTTTCTGTAGATTCATTTGAAATTTTAATATAGCAACATATACCCCTTGTTGGAAAATGGCATTCCTGACTACAAAATCTTATAATTACAGCTGTTATTTACCAAAATATTTCCTTCCTTTCTTCCTTCCTTCCTTCCTTCCTTCCTTCCTTCCTTCCTTCCTTCCTGCCTACCTGCCTGCCTTCTCTTCTTCTACTTATCACAAAGAACTAAACACAAAATGTTTTGCATAGTACCACTGGAATTTCCTTCCACTTGCTGGAATTACTCATTTAATATACTATAGAAAAATATTTACTTTGTTTATAGCTACTTTACATTCATGATTCATCATTCTGTGATGGATAAATCCCAAGGTCTCCCATACTTGTACCATCTCCAGAATACAATTAGAGACAGAGAGGGGGAAAGTTTCATTTAAATACTTTGTATGATGAAATTTTATCTCTTTTCAATTACTGTATTCTAAGAAGTTCTATCTGCCTAATCTCCCAGCACTATATGTTCCAACAATGACTCCCAACTTTGTGCCATTAAAAAATTGCATGAATATATTGCTTTATCCACTGGTACAGTTATTAAAATGAAATATTAAACATTTTCCCCAAAGACTATCAATCATTTCCCTTGAAAAGTTCTACCCATAGAATCAGCACCATTGCCTTTTCAGTGAAGTATTGTACTTTTTTAATACCTTCCTCCCCACTCTTCCCATGTAATATCTGCTAGACAGTGAGCAACTTCTTATCTTATCCATTTCATCAATTTTAAAAGGGCTAATCAGTATTATCAGAACAGTTCTGACTAAACATGTGTAATGTTATTAAATACAGAAATAAAACTGGCTGCAGAAATACAAGATAAAAAAGCAAACTTTAAACTAAGTCAGAAGATCCATAAAGTAGAATAAACAAAAAAATCAAGTCACAATCATAGCAGCTGAAAGCCCCACCTGTTTTTGTGTTTATTGCTGATCAGGTGCAAATGGTTACATTCATCATCCTAACTTTTTGGTCAGACTTACACAAATTCACTAGTTGATTGCACCGTTTTTCAGTGTCTTTAGAAAACTAAAGTTAAAATTTGTTAAACATATATTATTCTCATGCAGATCTGCTAATCCCAATTGTACATCTACATTCATGATGAGACTTGCCATTCTACTCTTTTCTAATTTACCATCAAAAATATTATGTAGTTGGCTTCAGTAGACCAGAACCAGACCAGCATAGCTGCAACAGCATTTATTGATTCAAAATGGGAACTGAGAAACTGCAGGCAAATGCCTGTAATTTATATTCTAGGCCCATAGGGTCTTAACCTATAGAACTAGAAAAAGCTTGCACAAATATAAATGTTTAAATTTCCCTCAAAAACAGTTGGGGTTATCTAAAGGTTAGTTTCACTTTAGCCCAGTTAACAATTAATAAAACTATTAATTAATATGAAAACTATTAATTCAGTGTACATAACAAAAAAGTACACACAAAGAAGGAAAGAGAATATACAATTTATTCTTTGTGTGATCTATTATTTTGCCAACATTTCCACATGTTCACATTTTTTATTATTAATTTTTTTATTATTATTAAATTTTATTTATACCCCGCCCTTCTCCCGAAGGACTCAGGGCGGCTTACAGGCAAATAAAAAAACATAGAATGACAT